>MSJI02000364.1:0-19974 GCA_001931905.2 Cladosporium sp. IMV 00045 | reverse complement strand
TCCAGTCAATATCCTCTGGACGGCTCGAAAATAGTAATTCGCCTCGCAGCGACGCCTAAACCCTTATAAGACCATGATTCGGCCTTAGTCTTGGAACACAAAGCAACCAGAGATCATATGCTTCTAGCTTGTTGGACCGCAGGCCAAGGATGGGGACCGCCTGAGATCTGCCAATACGGAGGTCTTTCGATGATGCTCTCCTGCAGCGCGGTTCAGACGATATGTAATGCTTCGAAGGAATGAAATTTTCCGCGAACACGACGGACGACTGAGGTGGCCATCGCTACAGGCTCGGCGAGATGCAAAAGCTATGGGTTATGGCCATGTCCTTTGGCTCTTTGGTGATCCACGCTACGTCAAAGATGCTGGTTCATCGAACATATTTATAATCTGGCGAACCGATGAAGGCCGACTTAAGATAATCACGCCTTTCATAGACAGTGGTCTGATCCTGCCTGGCGTCACGAGGCAAAGTATTATTGATCTTGCTCAAGACCGATTCATACAGCCGAGAAAACAAAAAGTGATTGCCAAACAGTGTCGCATGTCTGTCAAGGAGGAGGAGGTGGAGCCACTGGAAGTTGTCGAGTCTGACCTCACCATTAGACAGCTGTTCACAGCGGCCCAGAAGGGCAATATTCTGTCCGCTTTCGGCATTGGAACAGCCGCGTTTGCTATTCCAGTCTCAAAGATTGCGTTGGGCGACGAAACTTTGCGCATTGATGTGAATGCTATACCTCATGTTGTCATTTTGCGCGAGTGGTTGTCTGCCATTATGTACGGCACTGGGAATAGCTATACTTCCTGGGCTCCAGTTGTAGAAGAAAAGGACGAGGAGTGATGTAGTCAATTCGACCTGTAACTAGGCGAGGCCAGAGCACATCGAGAGACTAATCCTGATCGCAACCGCTTTCGTTCATAACTAGTCGCAGATTCCAGGGAATAATGGCGTTTTTCCTGATTTGCTTTCCTTTCTCATTCTCATCGATTTCGAGATTGAGAGTCTGATATCTTCGAAGTTCCACTTTCCGATAGTATTCTTTGCCACCATATGCTGCAGCTTGCTAGAGTTCACACGCAGTCGTGTTGCCCCAATTGGGTCCATTCATTGACGAAGAAATTGCGGGCTTCCCCGAATTTTAATTGCTAGGTAGATGTACCGAAAGTATGTTCCAGTGCCTCCCCGTCGACGTTCTGGGTTTTCGAGTCGCGGCCTACGCTTCACCGGGACTTCTGCGGATGCTAGCAAGGTGTTAGTTCACGCCGAAAGGCGAGCCGGGCCGAAAGGCGAGCCGGGCCGAAAGGCGAGCCGGGCCGAAAGGCGAGCCGGATGACTTACACTGGCACGAACCGCGCCGAGTAGTCTTAGATAAATCGTCGCGAACCCTCTATGACCTCTTCGTTTGTTTCCGAGATACACCTTTATCTGGCGAATTCTTTGCCTTCGGCTCTTCTCTGCTAGTACTCAGCATTACCATGGCATCGACAAGGCAGCGAATCCATATCCTGGGGCTCGGAAGCATCGGTAATTTTGCAGCACATTGTCTAGCTACTCTTGCTGACGCACCGCCGTTTACCTTGCTTCTACATCGACGCACGCTGCATGAGGAATTTGAGAGGAAGGGGAAATCGATCATCCTGAAACCCTACGAAGGCGGCGTGGAAGCGGCGTATGGCTTCGATTCAGAGTACCTGAAGCAAGGTTTTTGGCATCATGGGCGTCGAGACTTTATCTCCAACCCTGAGTTGCAGACGACAGATACGATCTCGCAACTCCTGGTATGTACGAAGACTATTCGGACTGTAGACGCAGTCCGTCCCCTCGTGCCACGACTATCCGCCGCTTCGACAGTAGTTCTTCTACAAGATAGCTGCGGCGTCATTAATGCACTCAACGCAGAGCTATTCCGTGATGAGCTTACTCGACCCAACTACATCATTGGCGTTACATCGCATGGAGTCGGAATGAATGGCTCATTCTGTATCAGACATACAGGGCCTTCGGCATCATCATTCCTCGTGCTGGGACCAAACCAAGAGAATCTACGCCTAATAATCTATCCCGAACACAAGTTCACTTGCTTGAGACGCTCTGCCGGTCGAATCGACTAAACGCGAAATCGTATACGTTTGCCGATGCTTTCCAAGCCCAACTGGAGAAACTGGCAATCAATGCATTCTGCAACCCACTATGTGGAATCCATGCAGCCAAGAACAGATTCTTGTTTTCTCTTCCAGCCACAAGACGGGCGATCCTGACTGAAATATCAACAATCGTGTTAGCAATGCCAGAGCTAGAAGGAATCCGCGGATTGCCCAAGCGGTTCAGCGTAGAGTCTTTGGAACGCACCGTCAATGGCGTCTTACACAACACCCGAGACACGACCTGCTCGATGGTTTGGGATCTGAAACATAACCGCAACACGGAGGTGGGATTCATCAACGGATATTGGCAGCGGAGGGGAAAGGGGCTTGGGATAGCAACACCGGTGAATGATATGCTTTTAAAGTTGATCACACTTCGGGAGACCCGGTCTCTGCCTGTGGAACGAAGTGATTAGCTCCATCTAATGATGCGTCACGGATGTACGGGGGCAAAATCTTGACAGGGCTTCGATGTATGACGTACGCAAACCGATTCAACAACCAGACGATACCTAGACGAATGTTGGCATCGAGGCTAACCATCCGGCAATGCGAAGTTTCAATTTTGATACAAAAATGGTTTTGAATATGGCGTTGGCACTGAGAATAATGAGGGTAGTTAACACTTAGGTAGTCTCCCATTTATCGATTTGTCCGACGTTTAACTTATTCGACACGGCGGTCAAACGCACAATGCAGGTGACACGGCACGCATTGATGCTAGCATTGTCTAAAGCTGTCGTTTCATCGGATACACCGGAAGGAAGATATACTGGGAGATAGCGCAATGGCGAGACGCGTGCAGGTGCGACGGGGACTTAAAGACGCGAGAGTCACGGGCCCGTTTAGTCGCCGATTTGCAGCCACCCTCACTCGGCTTCTACCAAGTAGGTCTTCAGCATGCATTTGAAAAGAAAACGGTCATGAGTTCTTCAACGTAGGGCTCCATACGATTTCGTCTAGTGGCAAATTGTATTAACAACTTAACTTGAACAACAGCTCCCCTCCATGTGTACGAGAGTCCCATTCGCAGTTGCCTCCAGAGCCTTTAGCCGAGAAGCCACCAACGTCCGCGCTCTGCTGCCCAAACCATTGGAGATACTCAACTCGAGCCGCCCAATCGGTGTAGATGTATCTACAGAAAGGCTTCCTCCTACGTTTACACCTTTGAAATTCGGTCCATCGCTTCCTCAGACGCAGATGGAGCAACAACAAGAGGTCGCCTCTTCAGCACGACGCAACTCCAAACAGGCGCTTAATCACATGGTCAACAGCATTCACGCGGAAGTCACGTCTCCGTCAACCATGATCGAAAGCATACATCATCCAGCGACAGGGACATGGCAGTACGTCGTCGCCGACAAGCACAGCATGGACGCTATCATCATCGACCCGGTCATGGATTTCGACATGGCAACGCTGACCATCAGCACAAACACTGCTGATCGCCTCCGATCTTTGATCGAAGCGAAGGTCTATAGGATTCAGTGGATTCTTGAGACGCATGTGCACGCAGACCATCCGACAGCCGCCTCATACCTCCAAAGCGCCTTCGAGGGAGACCAGGGGTTCAAGCCGCCTATCTGCATCGGAAAGCGAATCCGCGAGGTCCAGCGGTTGTTCGGACAGAGATACGGCGTGTCTGAGCATGAGCTGAGCAGCGCCTTCGATCAGCTCATGGACGATGATGAAGAATTCGGTATCGGAAACCTGAAAGCCAAAGTGGTGCATCTCCCAGGCCACACCCCGTATCACGTTGGTTATCTCATTGAAGGTTCGCATCGTCAGAACTTATTAGAAGATGAGGAGTGAGAATTGACTAACATTGGTTGTGGCAGAAAATATCTTTTGCGGCGATTCGGTATTCAAACCGCGCGCTGCGACTTCCCCGGCGGCAGCGCCAAAGCATTGTACAACTCGACTCGCAAGTTGCTGAGTCTACCCGACAGTTACAAAATCTGGACGGGCCATGACTATCCCTCGGCCGACCGCGAGTGCCCTGTCCCGTATATGAGCGTGGCCGACCAAAAGCAGCGCAACCGTTACCTCCAAGACATTGTGTCGGAGCAGAGCTTTCTGGACATGCGCAGCCAACGTGATCTTCAGCTGAAGGAGCCAAAGTTGTTACACCCTTCGTTACAGATCAATATCCGTGGAGGACGACTGCCTGCGCCAATGTCGTCTGGTGACCGGGTGTTGACTATTCCGTTGCGGCTTGAGACTACGCAGTGGTAAGTAGGAAGGAAACGCGAATGCCAATCTCAGCTCTGGAGTAACGGGACTTCGCTTCTGTATGGTGGCCAGGCGTCTTTTTACTTTTCCTAATGCGCATCAGTCCTGGTTTCGATTACTCAATGATTCCAACGCAATGAGACAAATACTGGCTGTCGCTTACTGTAATCTTCACCAAACGGACATAGCATGCACTGAGCGAGCCAATCACACAAAATGTCAGAAGAGACTGTTCAACAAAAGACGTGAATTGAGATGGTCACAACGACAGCCAGGCCCCAAGGCGAGATTTCCAACCACTGCCCGTACTTTCATCTGACTGGGCTAGCTGCCACAACGTACTTTTCACTCGCAAGTCGGTAAGGAAATCCTCCTCGGTGGAATTGGCGTGTTTGTTCAGCGCCGCACATTGGGCGACCGAGTCATACGGCCGATCTACAGGTGAAAGACTGCCATCGCCCTGGTCTCGCCAGACGCGGCAATCCCTAGGGAGCGATATAATTCGCTGCATCGAAGTCCAAGCCTCGCGGTGGTGAGATGAAGCTTCGGAAGGGTCCTTCTTCCCGTCGACAGCTGCGATCTCGAAGCTGAAATGCGTCATATCCTCTCTCAACGTAGCAATTGAGTATGCGCCAAAAAGTTCGTTACCCACTAGATATGCACGGCGAGATGGTGTGCCAAAGCCTGGCATGTGCATGCATGTCAAAGAGAAGTGGCCGAAAGGAATGGTCTCCCCATCATCAAGCCCGGCGCGAATCGTTGTTGAGAAAGAACTGCCAGCGCCGTACTTGCGCTTCCACATGAATTCGAGACCGGAGACTGTTGCCTCGTTGCAAAGCTGCGGGGCACGTTCTTGATGCATCGATAGCTGCATTCTGAGATACCATGCAGCGGATAGGCATTGGAGGCCGGTACCGTGGGTCTCGAGGATGTAGTCCACAATGTAGCCTCGGTCCTTTATCAGAGCAATAATGGCGTCGGCGGCGCCTGTTGACATTGCAGCCGGGTCTGCGCATCGGTCGCGAACAGGGTCGAGCACTATACAGTGCAGTGTAGTGGTGTCAGCTACAATGTATTGCCACGTGTCTGTCGAGGGCGAGTAGACGTCGTGGACGACTGGCGACATGTTGCATGCCGCAGTCGGTATTTCCAGAGATCTGCCGGATGCTGTCATGCTGAGGAATTGGCAAAGTTCGCACATGCGGCTGACTTCGATGTTGATGAGGTTTTGGTGATTTCTGGGGTCGGGTTCGAAGCTTGTTGCAAGAGTTTTCGTTTGTGGCGTAGTCCGAATGCTGAAGAGAAGGTCGATGAAACCAGCAGGGGCGTAAGATAAAGAGCACAAATCTGCGGGCGAGGTGCAGGCGCAGTATAGTCGCCGATGCTGACGAGTCCCCGAAAAAGCCGAGTTCGTGCTTGCACGTAAGCAGACCGGGAGGTCTGTCTTCCTCCGTAATACCTCAGTTGACGTCAAATTCTACACGTGAATTTCAGAATGGAGGCATTTTCCCTTCGACTTCCGGCAAAATTGCGTTACTGCAGGAGATTGCAAGATCCACCACATGTAAATAAAGCACGGTTAACAGGACATGGATTGCCGTTTTGCTGAGCCTGAGTGTTACTTTGGTACTACTGCCTTTCAAAGCATATCGAGGAGACCGTCTGGCATTTCATCCATCGAGAAAAGATCAAACCAGAGTGGATTGTTCTCCATGCTGTCGCTGTCGGCCAAAGCGCTGTCTTGGAAAGAAGCTGCCCGAGGGGACAAGGCACTGTCTCCATGCATCGAGAAGATGGTCTCGGCAACTGCTTTAAGACGGCGTGCTGCATTTTGAGCGAGCATCCATTGCTCGCCTAGTCTCTGCAATGCTCCAAGCATCAGAACGACTCTGTCCCTATGCTGCTGGAGGCAGTCTAGCCCACCGCGGTGTACATGAACAGAAGCTGCCGCGAGCTGAACAATACATCCTAAAGCCAGCCCGCAGACGAAAAAAGGCGAGTGTCTGTCCAGGGGCCATGGCACAGTGGCGAGGTTCGCGAGGTCTTTGGAAGCTGCAATCGCTTTGACAGTATGATGTTTGGAGGAAGGCGCCAACTGCTGTGTATGACTGTTCGCACAGGCAACATCTTTCGCAGAAGGGACTGTGTCGGGCATATCACTCCTGGGGAAATGAAGAATGATAGTGGCGCATGCAATGAAGCAGCGTGCTTCGAAAAGGAATAAGTCGACATCCCCAGAAGGACCAATGACGTCTCTACACCAGAATGGAAGATTGTAACCCCAGCCAGCGAGTGCGTTGTCTAGTGCTTGTATGTTGTCGGGGGAGGCATCCTTCTGGGAAGCCATGGCCCCAACTCGGCCCATGATGCGGATCGCATCTATGCGAAAGCATACGGTTGAAAAGCTGGCTTGGGGTTCCGGCGCGAAAACTCGATCTTCGAACGTTCGCAATGTAGGGGGGTTTTGATCACATTGTCCCGCCTCGTACAGAGCCTGGGCACATGGTAGGAAAGGAAGCGGCTTCGCAAAAGCGGCGTGGGAAGCGGGACGGCGGTGTATCGCCGCGAAGTAGATGTCGACGATGTATAGCTCCCACCATGTTCTCCGGAGACTCTCTTCTACCACGGATGTACCAGCCGAATTTGCTTGGGCGAAGGCCGGCTCGTTCATGGCCAGATGCATCGCAATGTTGGCAGCACGTGTGATACACGACCCGGCCGCTTTCGGCTGATAGCGGACGTGAAGGATGATGGCGTAAAGAACCAGCGCTTGGACGCGACATGGCGTTTGTTCGTCTGGCTCTGACATGGCGGAAGAAACAGCTTGCTGTAGCCCTAACGCGCCAGGCATTGATGTTGCATAGTGCTGTCCGGCAAAGCATACGACCAGATCTAGGTAGTGCGGATACTGTTGCGCCGCATAGAAAGATTTGGGCACAAGGAACGGATGGGCGGCAAAGAAGTGGACGTAGAACAGACTGAGAAGGCGATCGCGGTCCGAAGCATTCAGCGCCCACGTCAACGGTGGCGGAGGAACAAAAGACGGCAGGGGCATTTGCGGGTTGCTAGAGGATGCCGGGGCAGCATTTGTCGATGGAGATGAGGTGGCAACTGGTGGACAAGTAGGGAGGACGGCATGGTTGCTGCTGTTGCCACCTGGCTGTAGAGCGAGGGTTGCTGGCGTATTTGATGACGCGGTGTTGTCTGCTTCGGCTCCAGCTACCGATAGAGCAGGCAGTGGGCGGTGATGGTGAGCAGCATTGGAACCTATATGTGCCGGATCGCGACGTCTACGGTGACGGCCAAGACCACGTCGGGAGGCCGTGTAAGAGCAGACCAGAGCGTCTACCAGGCAGCGTCCACACGTAGGCGAGGCACCGTCGCACTTGAGATGTTTGCGTCGACATCCGTCGCAGGCCAGAGGCGCCGGCCGGGCAGTGCCATCGGAGGAGGCAGCATTCATGTCAGCAACATGGTTGAGGGAAGGTCAAGACGATGGTGAATACAGCCTTTCGCAGTCCAGATGGTCGCCGGTCTGATGCTGTTGTGGTGAGAGGAAAGCCCGCGGCAATCATTCGGTGACCATTATCGGGCTTGGCGACTGCAAGCCGCAGCATCGCCGATCGCCGTTCGCGAGCACAACCGGGTGAAAGTCGCCGGCCCCGAGATATAAGCCCGAAGACGCCGGTGATATCGCACACTGCACGACCTCATACCTCCTATCAGGGCTGGTATCGCAGAATGCTCGGGGGACAGTGAACTCTTGACCGCCGTCGAGCTCGCCGATAAATCCCCAATTTATTCCCCTTGGCGACCGATACGATTGTGGAATGTGATATGGGTGGCATGGTACAAGGGTTTTCACTTATGAAGATGAATCATCAACACGTGTAAAAGAATTGTCAATCTTGCCCAAAATCTCACCAAGGCCCAGCATCTTCTCCTACAAAAGCCGCGAGAATCACAACAAGCCCACGATTGCACCTCTCCGACACGCTGCTCCTCCCGGGCCGTTGCTAGATTGCACCGGCGACATTCTCTTCGCACATGTTTTCCCACGGCGCCTCTGCTGCTGTTACAGGTGCGATATTTGGCGCCTCGCTCACAGCATCGGGTGTCTATCTTCCTTCAGTTGTCATCGATCAATTGCGTCTAGCAGACTTCCACATGGTCCATACCTTTGCTACAGCCGTGGGCTCAAGCTCGTAAGTGACAACTCAAGCCAGCGCCACGAGAGCTGCCCTTGACTATTTGATCCATCCGCTTACCTCCATTGCTTTAGCGTCTTCATGCTCGCTTTCGACAAACTCCACATACTCGAGCGTCCTGTCCGGGCAAACTCGAGCCTCAGTCTTTGGTCGCCGTTTGACGCGAATATGATAGGCGGCAGCCTAGTTGGCATCGGGATGGCCCTGTCGGGTGCATGTCCTGGAACGGTTCTGGTGCAACTTACCCTAGGCATATCCAATGCAAAGGCCACCGCTGCTGGTGCTTTGCTGGGCGCTGCAATATACATACAGGTGCAAGGATGGCGCAGGTATGCTCAACCGAAGGTTCAGGACTCGATACTTTGCAGAAGGACGATATCTGAGATGTCGCGTATCCCCGAAGTGGCCGTTTATTCGTTACTTTGGATAGCGGTAGCAGTCCTTCTGGGGTACACACCGGCTGGGACGAAACAGTCGTTGGTGATTCCAGCGCTCGGTGGCCTGTTGATTGGCTGCGCGCAAGCTATGTCTCTGCTGCTCACTCGCAGCCCTTTAGGTGTGTCGGCCGCCTATGAGCATCTCAGCCAATACGCACTCAACGCATTGCGAGGGAAACCTGGAGTGCGACCAAATTTGCCATCAACATCTGTCATCTTCTCGCTTGGGATCATGGCTGGAAGCTTTGCCTTGTCTGCGTGCAAACCCAACTTCGGAAAATTAGCATCCGACTCAACCATACCGACATGGCAAGCTTTCATTGGGGGCATGGTCATGACTTTTGGCGCTAGGCTGGGAGGTGGTTGCACTTCCGGACATGGGCTGTCTGGCCTCAGTGCTATGTCAGCTTCGAGTCTGGTGACAGTGACTGCGATGTTTGGGGCTGGTATCTTGACCCGGATGGTTTTAGAATAGGTACACGGGAAGAGACAGACTCTTGTTTGGATGAGCTGCATTGTGTTGCTAATCGAAAATCGTTCTCCCTGAATAAATGCACGACTGTGAGAGCATGTTGACGCCGCGAAGGCTGTTCTCATCTTCCCATCGACCCTACTTTGGTTGCGCAAAGTTAGAGCCTTTCCAATCGCAGAGTTTTGCATCCTGCCACGGATTCAAACGCCATAGCTGCACCACGATTCAAGAGGGTGTCGCTCAATCAAGACGTGCACTTGACCTTGGCTGATTTCCAGTCCTGATCAATGCAGTCTGAAAATCCTCCGAGGCCAGACAAAGGATAGCGTTCGACATGCCCACCACAATTCCTGTTCTCGTAGACATGCAGCTTGCAGTGGGAGAGATCATCGCCCCCGGTCGTGTAGGTCAGAGAGTGGGCACCCGTCATGCGAGAGTCGATGTTCTTGCAGTTGCTCTCGTACGGGTAGCCAGATGAGCCTTTGCTCGTTTCGTACCTCTCGTGGTAATGCCAGTACGGCTGGTCGTGGTCGTTCTCGCAGTTGCTACGATCGTGCTCGTAGACGTGCACGACCGGGCCTTTGCAGTCTGCAGTGTTCCTCGTGGCGGCCAGAGAGCTGGTCGCAGTTGCAAGAACGATGAAGAGTATGTTGCGCATGTCCTGAGCGTCGTCAGCTTTCTATCACCGGCTGAAGGAATTACGAATACCCACTTCAAGCCGACGTTTTAGTTTGTGACTTTCTGAAAAGAAGCTTGCTGGATCACAATAGGGATGAAGGTTTCACAGTCCGAGTGATTGGACAGACGTAAGAAACTTCGGAACGACTCCTGACGAGGTGTCATATATGCTCAAACGTCTCACATGATCCGAAGATATGGTGGCATGATTGTTGAGTAGCTGAGTGCAAGTCGCGAGATGCCAACGCTCGCTGTCACATCGCCAAGGATTGTGATCAAACAGAGTCAGCCGAAGCTGAACAAATCTGTCACATAATGCGGTTCTTCGGTGGTATGAGACTGGTGTTTCTCATCATGCTGACATTGGTACGTCAACAGGCAACCTGATAGCCTTTTGATCGTATGAGCCTTCATTGGAGAAAACAGCGCAACGACCGTTCGGGCCACCTAGACGTCTTGGTGAGGTCTTTGACCACTTCATCGTCGAGTCTCGCTTGATATACAGCTCCATATTTTGGAAAGCTCTGAATAGATCGAATGGCAGGCTCTTATATCCATTGAAAACTGAGTCCGACTCAAAGTTCTCAGAGCCATCTTCCAAGTCTTCTTTGCTGCTGAAGGCTTCGCAGCATTGCAGAAATGCCTGCGTCAACCAGACCTTGCGGCAATGTTTGAACCCCGATATATATGTCATCCGAGTTCAGCATAGTTGTATTTTCCAATTGAAGTCAGGTCATCCGCAGTTTTCTTGCGTTGCGAACTTGCCGTTTGCTTGGCTCTTACGAACGGACTCAATCCCGGCAGATCTATCCCTTCATACGCATCACACCACGGCGTCGGCAAAGCTCACAATTCCATGCAGAAATTAGGTCTGTCTTGAGATTAGCTCCAAAGAAGAATTTCCAACAACGTCGGAAATCCTCTGCAATCGCTGCGCTACCACGTGTCGGCATCTGTAACCCTAAGCTCGCCGATGGGCTAGTCAATCGTTTGATCATTTGATCGTCCAGATTGCCCTTGAGTAGAGTAGACCCGTACGAACTCGAAGAGAATGCCAATGTCATTCGGCTGAAGTTGACATGGTCCAGCTTAACGTTGCACGAGGCTCATGCTATGCGGGGAGACATGATTCTCAGGCCATGGCGCCACCACGGGGGATGTGTTGGCGCATGTTTACTGGCTCATCTGGCCTTTTGCACTTCAGAGAACAGGCGATGGCGATGAACTCAGCCAAAGCAACAGCCGCATGTGCATGTTCTCTCGTTGGATTTCGTGACTATGTCACCACTTGTGCATGGCCATGGAGGCCCTCGGTCTACTGATCGCGTTACGAGGAAGCTGACGCAGTGGTCCGATTGTAGACTGAATCAGGTGGCAAGATTGAGTATGTGAGGAAGTGCGGCACGAGTATATTGGAAAACATCCCTATAGATTACTCGAGTGGTACAAAGCATTCCGGACTATCGAAGAATTGCACCAGTCACGCCGTCTAAAAAAGCACACCCTTAGTCTGATCACGATTGAGCTTGATATCCCTCATGACGATTCCGCACACAATAGCAATAGCCATGATCGCAACACCGGCAATCAACATGTTCCGTTGCGCCACCGCATAAGAGACCTCCATTGCATACCTCGCCGCAGTTCCCTTCTCGTAAGACAGCTGCACCTGAAGGAGCTCATAGATACTGTCCAAATCCGGCAACGCATCGGCCGGAAGCCGCTTAGCCAGTTCCTGTGGAAAGGTACTCTGCCACACGGCCGAACTGATCGAGCCGCCGACCGCTGCTCCGATGTTTCCGAAGACGTTCAGAAACGCCAGTGCGCCAGCTGCGTTGTTGTGGTCAGACGATGCTAGGACTGCGACTTGCATAACCACGATAAGAGCGCCACCAGACAGTGCCATGAAGATTTGGCACATAACGAGATAACCTATTTCCTGATCCGGTTGACGGAAGTGAAGCATTAGGCCAATGCCAAGGATATAGAGAGGCAGAATCCAGTAGAGCAACCATTGGAAGCGACAAGTTCTGTGGATCATATAGCCGATAACAAAGAGCCAGAGGCCTGACACCACGTCGAAGATGTTGGCAACATATCCTGCTGTCGCAATACTCACACCGCAGTTCACCTGCAGGAACGAGGTGTAGTAGGAGTTCCAAGAGAAGTATGAGACGTCGTAGCAAACGTCGAGGAGGCACGCTGCAAGCACCGTGCCAGATGTCGCGATGTTCCATGGCAAGAAGGGTACGCGGGCGCAATACCTCTCCCAGAGCACAAAGACACCGAGAAGCGCGACGCCGATTACTAGCATTGCGATGAAGCCGGAATTGCCCCAGGTATCGCCAAGGTTATTGTGGATGTTGAAGGGTAACAGGAAGATTACTAGGCCCGCTGTCAAGAGGAAGGTCCCAACAACTTTGTGAAGTGTTAGTACCTGATTTCTTAGGGCACAAAGGTCGGGATCTCGTGGAGTCCCATGCAGACTTACGATCAAACTCGACTGCATAATGCTGGAGGTTCTGCACCAATGTCCTGCCGCTAGGAGTCTTGGGAGGCAAAACGCCGTTCTTCTTAGCTTGGTTCTTCGCATGCAAGAGGACGCAAACCATGGGCGCAGCAAAGACAGGCAAGACGATTGCGAAAGCACCATAAGCCCAACGCCAATTCTTAGCGTAAAATTTCTCGGCAACATTCGGTCCGGCATATGCGACGATAATGTTCGGTGAGGAGGTGAAAGCGTAGGCCAAACCACGGTTTCGTAGACTGGAAGTATCCAAAGTGATCACGTCGATCGAGAAAGTCATGCCTGCGTAGCCAATGCTGTAGAAGACCTAGTTGATGTCGGAGTCAGTACGGCTGGATCTTCCATGGCTTGTATCGAGGGAAGCCTACTGTAGCAGCACAGTATGTCCCAATGCTGTTACAAGAAGCAGTCATGATCAGGCCCATAGTCGCGAGCGATACCATGAGAGCGAAGCCTACCCAACGATCAAATTAATTGAGAATCTTGGCAAGCGGCATGTAAGTGGCAGCGCTCATAACTGAAGAGATGACATGGATCAGCGGAAGCAGAGAGTGAAATTCGAAATTGCTGGTGATATACGGATCCAAGCTTCCGGAGATAGATTGCTGGAAGTAATTGACGAAGTACAAGAGGAACATCCTATGCCGCTGTTAGCTGATCAAAGCTCGAGATCAAGGTAGAGTCAAATGTGGATGGCACTCACAAAGCATAGGCGAGCCCGAGAGATTGTCTCGTCCAAGACATGGTAAGCGCTTCAGCCTGCTTAACGCCTTCCTGCATATACTTCGTTGAAGCATCGTCGCTGGTGTTGTCATCGACATCCATATCGCGAGTTTTGGCCTCATGGTCGGCGGCTGTGTTGGGTAGTCCGGCATTCGATGCCGAATGATCTTGACCAGACGCGGGTACTTGGGACATATTGAAATTGACAGACGGCCTTCGTCTTCATGTGAAGAACTGTTGGAAAAAAAGATGATGAGTGAAACACGGAACGTGGGATTGACGCGGACAGCCTGCCATAACTTATGTGTTCTCGGCGCCTATGTGCCGCGGACATTGCTGGCAAAGGAGCCGCCGCCTGTGGAACGATTGGATGCGCAGAATGATGGAGTGGGCAAGACAAGGATCTGATAAGATGTGACAGATCATTTTCCGTCGAGATCGAGGGCACTCAAGAGTGAGCTAATACGAGAATCCTACGTGCTAGGCCACAAGCCGCTGCGGATCCTGCAGTGAGCTTGCGCAATCCGAGCGAATGCGGCTTCCAGGACGTTGTAGCCTTATGGTTGATCGTATCTCGCTTGGGTCGCTCGGAGGCAATGACAGAGGTCTTCAGATATGCCGAAAGATGCTTGGGAGTTACAACATCGCTTTGCCTGGTCGTCAATGCATGAGTATCGAGAACACGTACGGAACAACAGCATGCGCAGACTTGGGGCCGGCAATATTAGAATCAAGACTTGACACCGCGCTTGTCTTGAAGCTTGACCCTCTTTCGCTTTAGGGCTTGAAGCTTACTGGTAGACTTCAAACTCAACGGTGCCGCTTTGATCAGATAAAAATCTTCAACGACACCGGACTCGCTTTTCCTTCTCCCAGCTAACTATTGTCGTCCTGGTGGATAGGTCCTTCGAGTTTGCCACGCGTACCCATCGAGATGATCATCGGTATGCAACTCCGAGAACGGGAGCAGGATTAGTGCTTCGACTCTGCTGATTCTTTGTGAAGACGGCAATGCATTGCATTCTCGTCGTGCCGAGAGCCAATGCGATGGAATCAAGATTGCTATGAAGCCAATGAGCCTCGGCCACGCAATCATGTCGTGCATTTCGCGAGCAATTGTTCCGCTTCAAAGTCGTACTTACGGACTGGCCGCAGCTGCTGAGACATTGATGTCGTTGTTGAGGTAGACAAGTTAGATCGGTGGAATGGTTGCCCTATGATTCCCACTCATACTTCCCGGTTCTCTTGGTATTTTCTCGAGCTCTCCATCAGAGCAGCAGCCTGGCCAACCTTCACTTCGCCCGTGCCTCCATTCTGCCATCTCGACCGCATGGACTGCCGCTAACCTTTCGTATTGCAGCGTCCACGGGTTATTCTCCCTAGCATACTAATAGCCCTGACGATTCGATAATACTTGACATGTTAGCGTAGTATGAAGAGAACACAAGCGTCTCAGGGCAAGTTATCTGATCTGACCACATACCTCAATGAGAGACTAGCTCTTAGTCTCTTGACCAGTCAGGAGCTAACACCCAAAAGGTACTCGGCTATAAGTTATCCCGTAGCAAGATAAAATGAGCATCTGTGCGGTGCTGGGATGTATGTTCTTATATGCAGAGCCGATAATAGCGGATGCACTGCAGCCTCTAGGCATGATACTATAAATCGAAGACGTACCTTCTGGTATTCTGCAAGCTATACCGGATCGTCTGCGCCATTACGGAGGTCTGCGACTCAAAAATTTAAACGGATCAATTTGGGACTTCCAGAAGTTCATGCAACGTAACAAGGTCGGCAGCTAGACATGATACTTTAGCACACCTTCAAGATGAAGGCCAGCAGTACCCTGTCAGTATATGGTTGAGTTCTCGCCACAGCATCTGCTAGGTAACGTTACGGAACGAAGGATCAAGCACTAATATAAAGGTTCTTCCTTCGCTTTGACTGGCTTCCATCACAAGTCAATTGAAGTCGAGAGAAATGCCCCTCGACCAGCGTGCATTCCTTCTATGGGTACCACCACAAACAGTTGTCGTTATCACAGCGAAGTCGGAAAGGAGGAGCAAAGGCTTTAACGTTACCAAGAAGCAAGCACACTATAAAGAGGGCATTGCACGGCTGCCAAAAGCCTTTGACCCATCAAGCTACCTTCATCCACTTTCACAAACCTCACTTGCACACATCCTTCCACCAAGACCCAAGCAACAACTTTTGTCAGATCAGCAGATATGCAATTCCCCAGCATCGTACGTTCTCTGATTGCTGCGCCGCTCTGTTTCTGGACGCGATAAGTGACTGACCTCTTCTCAAGGTAGTCATCCTCTCCGCTCTCGCCCTCGGCGCCAATGCGGCATGCCCGTACGCCAACTACGACGCCTGCCATAGAGCTCGCCTTGCAGGCTGCGGACCTGCTGGTCCAGGAACCAACGGATGTGTTGCCTCTGCTTCGAACACTTGCAGACAGCAGTGCAGCTAGATACGAGGCGGTACTATTGAGAGACTGCACACCCGTGTATGGTCTGATATTCTAATGGGTCAAATCGATCGATTGAGGAGAGCGTAGTGATAGTAGAGAGCTTGGAAGTAGTCGGCAGGAAATATCGAAACGAAATGAGAGTTGTGTCTTCGCGAACAAATTTCGAGATTTTCTTAATGACTGGCATTCAATGATTTGATCATAACTGGTTGATTGGATTCGATGCTTTAAGATAGCTGCATTGCTCTTGTAATGTCCGCGCTATGAGAGATATCCTCGTGTTGTGCCTACTCGTTTTATCTTCCTCCGGTGTCAGACTTGCCCAGCCATGGTGCAGCATTCTCCGGATATTCCGCGTAGAGAAAGGTAATCCTAGAGCTAGTCATATTTACGACTCTGCCTTCTTCGTCTGTTTAGTTCTGAGCTTCATCATCAAATATACGAGCCCGTAAATGCCAATCACAAAGACGGCTACAAGGCCAGCATTTCTCCACCCATAAGATTTCTCTGCAAGGTTCAGCGTGCGAAGATAATCCGCACCTGTGGCGTACTGACATACTTCACAAGCAGAAGTGTCCTTAGGGTTAAGCAGATTTGTGGCGGCCCCCGTTGTACTTTGGTAAACTTCGAGATATTCGGCGCAGGTTTCACCGGTCGGTGGGTCGAAAAGCGCAACTTCGTTGGGTTTGCACTCGACTGGCTTGTCCCACACGGTAAATACCATCAAGCTGGACATGAGATAGTTGAAGGGATCAATATAGTAGGGCCTGTGGCCACTCTGTCAGTAAACACATCGAGTGAGCATGGGCTACTGCTGGGCAACAAATTACCAATACTTCCAGAACGGCTGGATTTGGCTGTAAGGAACAACCACGCCACAAAAAGAAACAAGGGTGACGATGACCAGCGGGTTGACCAGCGAGGCGAAAACGGCGTTGGGCGTGTATGCTGCGATCGACTGTCCGATGGCTGTGTAGAGGAATTCATACATGACCTGTGATCGTGTTAGCAAGTGCTTTCGCAAGCCCGTGTGGCATCTTGAACATACAATCACGAAGAAGATACTACCAGCAGAATATGGCGAAGTCTCGAGGCCTGGAGCAAAGTACCAGCAAACGTAGTACAGGAGAGCACAAACGATAAGGTATGGGAACTCCGACACAATAAGGCCAGTCACGAATGGTCCCCAGTGGTACTATGAGGGTGATTAGCTTCGGATTTCTCTGATGTTTCAGTAAACATGATCAGGTCTCACCATTTTGCTCTTCTTTTCTCGCGCTTCGAAAATGTTCCGCCGATCAATAAACAGCGGCTGGAGTTGCGAAATCACGCCTGGCGAGACAAATATGACGTTGAAGACCGTGAACAGATTTTGCTGCAGGTCATTGAGAGAGTCGCCAATCATCCAGAAGGTAAACCCATTCAGCAAAGCCAACAAAACGTGCATAGCAAACTTGTTCATCACGTATTCGGTGTTTCGGAAGAGCGAGACGTTCATTCGATGCGTAACGAGCTTGGTTTGAGTCCACATCGAAGCCGCGAATTCGGTGCCATCGTCGTTGACTGTTGAGGGTTGACTGGCTGCTTGGGATACCATCAGGTCGATCTCGCTCGTAAGCTTGTCGTGTTCTGAAGACTCTAGCCAAATCTGATTCCAGTCCCTGCTCTCACCGGCTGTGCCACCAGTGACCACATCAATCATGTGCTCAGCTGGGTTCGCTTCTGGGGGGCAGGGTGCCCCGTGGCGACCTAGGTACGACTTGAGAGTGCAGGCATTATCGCCTATATCTCCAAAGTAGACAGTCTTGCCGCCTTTCGCGAGGAGGAGCAGTTTGTCGAATTGCGCGAACAGCTGAGCTGATGGCTGGTGGATTGTGACTAGGATAGCCTGGCCAGCGGCTGCGAGTTTGCGGAGGAACCTGACGGTGTTGAAAGCTGCTTGACCATCTAGACCGGAGGTAGGCTCATCCAAGAAGATTAAGATGCTTGGTTTGGCTACCAACTCCACAGCAATCGTCAGGCGCTTGCGTTGTTCAATAGATAATCCGGAACCCGGAGTTCCGACCAGGGTATGCTCAAGTTCGTGTAACTCTAGCAAGTCGATGATGGTGTCCACATATCGTAGCTTCTCGTTATCGGATACTTCCCGAGGCTGGCGTAGCAGTGCCGAAAACTCAAGGGCCTCCCGGACTGTGGCTAACGGTTCATGGACGTCTAGCTGTTCGACGTATCCTGCTGAGCGCTGAAATGACAATGGAATCGGTCTGCCGTCCACAAGAACAGAACCATGTATAGTGCCTTGAGTCTTTCGTTGGGCAAGCACATCAAGTAGAGTCGTCTTCCCTGCCCCCGAGGAGCCCATGAGGGCACCAAGCATACCTGGTTTCACATACCCTTGGACATTATCCAAGAGCACCCGATCCCCGTCGGGGGTCTTCACAGTGTATGTTAAATTCTTCCAAGTAAAAATGCTTTTGTTGCGTAAGAGCTCTTTTTCCCCGCTGTCATCCCAAGAGCGCGAGCTTTCATAGGAGTCAGACACATTTTCCAGCGCCAAAGATTCTTCATTCTTTGCAGGAATCAGGTGTCTCGATTTCTGCTGGTACTCTCGCGGTATTAACAGTTGGCGACCACCCTCCCCGACCTGTTTCCATCGTGACGTGAAGAAGACCGTCAGCGCGACGAAAAACACCCACCATGCGCAAACAATGCCAAAGTTGCGCCACAGATGGGAATGCGAGTAAGACAGCGCAGAGAGATAGGCGTCCCCAGAGAGGCTCGTGTCGCCAGGAGCAGCTCCGACGACTCCGACACAAGATTGACCGCCTACTTCGGGCCCGTAATTTGGACCACTAGGGACGAGATTAGGTCCCACGCACTGTATGACAGTGTCATGGAACTCATTCGACGTGAGGGCCTCGAACGTATAGCTCATCGGGTTGATCCAGTATATCCACACGAACCATGGGTGCATTGTGGGTTTCGCGATCATGTATCCCATGTACATAAAAAGGGCCACGAAAGAGAGACCGGAGACCTTCGTGGCAGCATCGAAAGTTGGGAAAGCAGCGCCAATAGCTCGGAAATACTGAGTCATGGTCATGGCGTTCATATAGCTAATGAGCAGGAATGTGAAAAAAGCGCCAGCACTAGCTCTTAGTCCAGTCATCCAGTAGAGAACGATGCTGAAGTGTCCGACTTGGAAGAGCATGATGGGTATGTCTGCCACCACTTGCGCGACGACAAAAGCGGCTGGATGATACAAAGCGAAAGAGCGATGCTTTGCTAGGACTGGCCGGCCTGTGAATGAGTCTGTGACTTCTCCGAGAGCGAGCAAGGCGTGGTACAAGGTCGAAAAGAAGATGGCACCGGCTTTGATGAACAACCCGAGATTGTTGGGAGGTGCATTATAGAAGAGCGATCCGCCAATCAGTGCTTGTACCAGCGTGGCGATTTGCTTGATGGCCATTGTGGACTTGTCTCCCCACAGAAGTTGGCATTGTCTTATGACAGTGATGCGTACTTGCTGATAGAAGTTTGCGCTGACCGGGGACTCTCGAATGGATCTCTGTTTCTCTCGGGTTACCAGCTCTTTAAACGTGGCAGTGTTGGCTTTCACCTCTGCGCTATCGGCATAGTTGTGGCTCCCCTCAAGCATTCTGGCCCTTGTGTCCGAGCAGCTGTACGCTGCAGCGATGTCTAACTGTCCCTTAGCCGGTATATCCTGGTTACACCAGCTATATAACCCGGTTACACCAGCGAGCCTTTAGGGTTAGGGTTTTCGCTGGTGTAACCTTGGCTCCCACTGACAGGGATTAGGAAATTCGCAAGTTTATGGGAAATATGCAGGCATCCAAGATTAAAATCTAATAACAATATTCCGCCGTTCAGATTCGGGGTGGATTGGTAAGTATGGAGTCGGAAAGCTTGGCTGCCACATACGCTCTCTAACTGTCCCTTAGCCGGTATATCCTGGTTACACCAGCTATATAACCCGGTTACACCAGCGAGCCTTTAGGGTTAGGGTTTTCGCTGGTGTAACCTTGGCTCCCACTGACAGGGATTAGGAAATTCGC
>MSJI02000363.1:0-23758 GCA_001931905.2 Cladosporium sp. IMV 00045 | reverse complement strand
TATAGTCTACGCCGAGAGGAAAGGTAGGTACTTCTTCTACTTAAACGATAGGTAGGTCGGCGCCCTAAGCCGTAGCTACTTCGGAATGCGGAATACTAATACCCGAAGAGATAGGACTTTTTCTACTATAGGTTCGAGTTCGCCGGCGACCTACCGTTAAGGGTAATATACTTCCTCCTAGAAACGGTAATACCTAACGAGTTCTATACCTCGACCGCGCGCGAAGTGGATTTTAATAGGCCGGAGTTCGAATAGTATAGGGTCGAGTTAGACGGGGCTATAGCGTAGGTAGGGAAGATCGAAGCGATCGTTAAATCTACGCCTTATCCGCGTAAGCCGAGAAACCTATAACCGAGGCCGTAGTTATAAGGGGCGGACGACGGAGATAGCGACGATACCGCGGGCGATAGGGGTAGGAAGAGGAAGAGGCGAAAAGTAGGCGCGGTAGAGGTAGAGGCGGACGGTAGGGCTAGCGACGGTACCGAGGGCGAGAAGGGGAGGAAGAGGAAGAGGTAAAAAGTAGGCGCGATAGAGGTAGAGTCGGCCGCGATAGCTTAAGGTTAGGTAGAGAAGATATCTTATAAGAAGGTAATAACGCGGGGGTATCGTCGTTTTTTCTACTCGGTTATAGTAGAGTACGCTACCCGGGGGTCTAGCGCTATCGTCGAGCTAGAGAGGAACGATCTATCCGTAGACTTCGGTTACTACCGCTACCGGTAGTCCTAAAAGGAGTAGGGGGCGTTCTAGGAGCGCTCCGAGGTTCCCGTAGTAGCGTACTCGCTACCTTCGTAAGCTATACTAGTACCGGTATACTATTACGCGCGATATAGGGAGAGCTAGTATATAGGCTAGAAGATTACGGCGTCGTAGTACCGGCGCCTCGATTCCTCGAGCGCGAAGCGGTTAATCGTCTAGGATATTAGTAGCCTAGACGTAGCCTACTCGTAAGGCGCTTAAGTAAGGCTAGCGCTAGCTATCGTGCCTTCCGAGGACGTCTAGCCTACTCGCAGCTAGAGGGCGAAGATCTATACTAACCTAGCGGCTAAGAGAGTAAGAGACTAGGATAGGCACTCGCCGAGCGTTACTGCGCTTCTAAACACGGGATACCCTTTATCGCTCTACTACAGTTCGAGGATACCGTTAATAGGCGGCTGCGACTAGGGCGAGATCTAGGCCCTTCTAGATAGGCTCGCGTGCGAATAACAGGTCGAGTACCCGCGAGGCTTCGTTAGGGACGCCGCGTCCTACCGCACTACGGTCGCCGAGATCCTATAGCGTTCGTATCAGCATCAGCTCGCCGCGTCGATGGCGCGAGGCAGTAGCAATACAGACGAAGCAGACGAGTTTGAAGAGTTTGAAGAGTTTGGCGAAGTTGTCGTTGGTGATGATGGAGACTGAAGGGACTTGAGAGTGAAGGGAGTGGAGAGTGAAGACTCGATTGGAGCCGAGGCACCAGTCATCAGAGGTTCATGTTGCCAAGACAGATTTTGATGGGCAGGGCAGCGGACGGCTGTCCTGCACTTGGATGGAGCGTCATCACTGTTTACCACACTTACCTCTGAAAGTACGTAACGTATTGCGAGAAAGGAGCAGATCTGGATTCACAAGTGGAAAACACATTGGCGTGATCGGTACTTGTAGGCACCTTGAAGCCTGGACTGTCATGATGCGTGGTTCCTATCCGACGACACCTTCCATTTGCCCCGTTGAACAAAAACAACCAATGAATGCATCCGCCTGATGACCGCCCCAAGATTTCTCGCTCGCGAGCCGAGCTGCTGGCAATAGCAGGATCACAGAACAACCACGGCCTCGAACGAACGCAACCGATCCTCTTCGCGGCAACACCTCTGCCAGTAAACCTCGCCCCGAATGGTGTGCTTCTCCCCTCGCCAGCTCTTACACCCTAGGGTCCGCCAGGTCCGCCCTCGCCTCAAGCTTTGCGCCAATTGAATATTCCCATCAACCACCTGGTCGGTCTAAAGGCCCACTGGAGGAGGACGTACTCCACAACGACGAGAGGGACGAACGCTACCGTGATAGCGAGAAGTGTCGAAATGGCTTCCAGTATAGAACAATTGAGGGTTGTGAGGTCGCTCAGGAACCAGATCAGCCGTTCTGGAGGCAAACGGTACCAAAGGACCGATTCGGAGGCGACGTAGATGACGCCGGAGGCCGAGGTGGAAAGCAGCCTGATTATGGAAACGTATAAGACCACTGCGATGTCGAGAATCCTATGCCAGTCAGTACGAGGCGGCCCGGTGCAAACGCGCCTCAATCACTCACTGCGCTTCTGCCGCCGCTTCTGCTGCTGCTGCCGCCGCCGCCGCCGCCGCCGCCGCCTCTTGTTGGTCACGACGCCCGGATGCGCCGTCGCTCATGTTGATGGTAGGATGTGCCTTTCAGGTCCGAAAGTGCGACAGACGCTTTTGCCCCGGAGGATGGATGGTCTGGAGGTCACATGGAAACGCCTTTTCTTGCTCTGGCTCGGCCGACCGCCGAGGCATGCAGCTGCCCGCTCTCGCTGACGTCTCGGCGCCGCTTCAATGGGTAGCTCCGATAATGGCCATCAGGACCGCCTTGCCACGGTCGATTCCTGACGCGCCGCCCTGTCCGGCCTCACCGCCTCCGCCTGACGCGCCGCTCGAATCCCCGCTCCCGCTCCCTTCGAGGATGGCCTCCCCGTTTCTTGTCCTTCTGCGCCGGGGGGGCGCAGGTGTACTGTCCGATCGGTCTGGCTCCTGCATTCCACGGGACTCTTTTTCTGTGCTCACCATGGCCGGCCCCCCCTCGTGCGTATGCGGGCGAGGTTTCGCCTGTCGACTCTGGAGCTCAGCGACCTCCCACTCTGCCAATTTCAATTGCCTCTTCGTGACTCGCATATCAGCCCGCAGCCCTTCCATTGCCGCCGTCATCCCTTCGGCTTCCCTCTGCTTCGACTCTAGCTGCGACTCTAGCCATGTCACATGCTCCTCAAGGCTCTCGCGCATCGCAAGCTCCGAGGCCCAGCGCGCCTGGATATCGGTCTCTTGCATCGGCGAAATTCACTTTTGCTGTCGGTCTGGATCTCGGCGGGTGGGGTGGGGATGTCGCGAGGCCTTTGGGCAGGCTTCTGGACGTTGGACGAGCGCAGATCTAAGCAAAGCCCGCCAAAGAAAGAGCCAGGGTTTGCTGTGTTGACAAGATGCCTTTGATATCAGGAGATGTGGAAGCTGAAGGCGGCTTTGATGATGCTGCCCTTCGGGGGCATCCACCAGCAAACGTCCACAATCTGTGTTGAAAAGCACGCCTAGAGACGCAGGCCAGCCCGCTGTCACTACGAACGAAAGCACCCGCTCGCCATGGACGACGCCCCTCTTCCTTTGCGATTCTGCAGGAATTGTCTCAGGAGGCTTCCGCTATAAGTCACAGCGAATCGTGGCGTGTGACGCGAGGCTTACACTTTCCTTTACTAGCGGAGACCTTACAAACACAAGGCGAAAGTGGGATACTTGCAATTCGTGCAGGCACGTTCTAGACAGGATGAGCGACTACCGTCCCTCCAAAAGATTGGTGTTGCAGCGCTGCGCCTCTCAGCCTGCCCCTGCGGCTCGCTCGGAGTCCAACCATCAGCCCGGTAACACCCAGCCCAGCGAAAGCCACATCGAGCGCGACCATTTGGGCCAGCGGCACCCGCCCAGCGCCGTCCTGTCTAGCGTCGACCAACCCGATGCGCAACACCTGGAATCCGGACCTCAACAACAAGACCGCCTCGACCCGGCTGAGGCCTCGCCTGGCTCGCCCGTCACAAACAGTCTCCGCTATACATTCGGGATGTTCTCGCTGTTCGTGGTGGCCTGGTGGATCTGGTTCCTGCAAACGGGCTGATCTCGACTTGCATTGGCGGATCGTTCGGACCCGCGAGGCCGGCCGGCCTCTGGCCTCAGGGGTTGCTATCGCCTGCTCCTGTCTGGTCTCGCCTTTGCCTTTTCTCTTTGTTGCTCTGATTTTGCACCACTCCATTTCTCTTGCTGTCCTCTCGTTTGCTTCTAGCGTCGGCAGTTTCATAGACTCGGGCCAGATGTGTGTTGTAGCTTTGTGCGGACACCACTTTCGTGCGCGAGGCCGTCTCGCATCTTCCAATGGGTTGGACTGCAGGCGTAAGCTATCAAACGAAGACCAAACGCTGTTTCCCTTTTCTGTACATCGCTTTGACGAGCCTCGATTGACTCTGCTCTTAGTGGCCATGAAAGATCGTCCGGGACGACGATCAAGCACCGTAAACCCTTTCCGCCAGGCAGTAGGGCCATCCGCACGCACGCATGCGTCACCGGCCATCAGGATTCCTGTGCTTGTCCGAGCGCAGAGCGCCAACCTGAGGGCTTTGTGAGTCCCAGCAGGCGTCCCACACTGCCTGGCAAACGCACGACGGTGGCGCGGCGATTGTCTTGTCGGCCGAAAAGCGCATGAGCAAACCTGCTCCCGAACACTCGCTTTATCAAAAGGTTCAAGATAAGGACCATGTCCATTTTACACATCAGTCCTTTCAAACGAGCAATCCAAGGATCGTCACTCTTTCGCCTACAAGTAGGTCACGACTGCCTCTTAGTCCTGACACCAGGCAAACCTAATCGCTGACCATGAAACCTGAACAGCAACACTCTAGCGGATCCGGCACCAATGCTCCTCAGCTACCGAGGACTCGTCAGCAAGCCCGCGTCCAGGCCGCTGCTACCCCGTCTAAGCCTCCAGCTCGCCAGGAGGTCAACACTCCACAGGCTGGCGCAGACTCACTCCAAGCGCGTCTCGCGAAGACGACCATTAGCTCCACCGACGAAGTCATACACCGGCTCATCGACATGGTAGAAGACTGTCAAACCGAACTCCGGTCGCTTAAAGCCGAAGTGCAGGAGACACGCGAGCTTGCAGTCAAAGTCGAAGACAAGTATTTTGGCAGAAAGTTTCAAATCCCTCATATGCACGAGCTTGCGCACGACTGCCTCAGGAAACTCCTCACCCACGCCGCTAGCAAGAGGATCCCTCACACCCGGTTTTCCCATATCATGCACCGCGAGCTCTCCCAGCTCAAGGCGGAGATAGAGCCGAAAGGCGAAGATGATGATGATGAGGAGGAGGAGGATGATGATGATAGACAGAAGCAGAGGGAAGGCGAGGGAGAGATCAGAGACGAAGGGCAGGGCATTGACAAAGATGAAAGCGAGAAGTGCAAACGATGCAAGGAAGAGAAAGAAGCGAAAGTCAGTGCAAGGAGGCTTGGATGGTGCAGCAGTCGTGCATACGACCATCCCAGTAGGGGGAGCTGGCGAAGGGACAGAGGACGCACGCAAGGGTGGCATGGTCGTGCGCGCGACACATCCGGTTGCAGACGAGGCTTGAGGGTTCCGTGTGAGCGCGACAAGGTTGACAGCCACGTGATCTCTGATCGGTCGGGTTTGCAGTCAGTAGTGTTCGAAGTTGTGGTGCTATCCGACCCGTCACAATCTGCGTGGTTCGAGTCAGTGTTTGAAGTTGCCGTGCTATCCTACTCGTCGTACTCTACTCGTTGTACTCACTCTACGTGATTGAAACCATTGTTCGCTGCTATCGTGCCATCCTACTCATTATGCTCGTTGTACTCTACTTATTGTACTCTACATGATTGAAGCCATTGTTCGATGCTGCCGTGCCATCCTGCTCGCCGGACTCCTTGTTGCTCGAATTTTGGCTGTCCCTCCCAACCCCGACTGCCTCGGAATCCATCAACATTGCCACCCACTCAGCAGCGCTGGCTATCATCAGCCTCTCTCTCCTCCTTCATAGCCTTGAGCCTGCTCGTCGTCGCATTCAGGCGCTCCGGCGGCGGTCCCTCCGTCGGACGGTCGGCTGCGGGCGTGGTTTGTCCAGTACGAGGCGTGGCTGCGGCGGAGTTGTCGACGCTAGGGCGAGGCGTGAAGAACCTCGTGACCTTGGACAGGAGCTGGATGACTGCGCGGTTGTCTCTCACTGCGCGGAGCCACCTGAGGCGCGGGTATTCCTCGATGATCGGCGTCAAGATTTCGACCACTGCCCAGTAGTTTTCGTTCGCAAAGGCGTCCTGGAGGGCAGCGGCGTTCACGAGAGCCATCGGCGCGTTTTGTAGCGCGGCTTGGGTCAGCTGCACGATACCGCCGGCCAGGAGTTTCTGGTACCAGAGCGCTTCCATTTGCGGTTCTCCTTCTGGCTGCAGCAGAAAGACGCCAGGTTCGCCGTCGCGCTTGCCAGATCCATCGTTCACCTGCATTTGGGAGCCGGCCGCGGTGGTCGTCGGGTCGAGGGGGGGAGGGGACGAGCCGTCTGCGTCCTGGGTGGCGTTGCTGTCGGCGGCGGCGTTCGAGGCAGCGCTGGTGGTTTCGACGCCACGGTGGTCGTCGGTTGCGGCGTTCGACGATGATGATGCTGCTGCATTGGATCCTGACGCCCCAGTGATGGAGTCGGTCTGGCCGGCGTCTTGTGTGGGACGGTTCCCAGCTCCAGAGGTGGAGCCAATGGCTCTGGTCTTCTCGCCGTGGTCTGGTTTATATTCGCCGTGGTCTGGTTTATCGGATGCTGCGGCGGTGGGCGCTTCAAAGTCGGACGCCTTCGCGGCAGTTTTGGCTGCCGCAGACCCGGACGCCGCACTGTCGCGGGTTGGCGCGTCGTCTACATCTCGTGAGCGACGATCTTGTGCTCCAGATGCGAATTTGGCCTTCTTGCGAGGCGGGCCGTCGTCCATGTCGGAGGTGCTGGATGATGCGGTGGCTGATGCAGTGGCTTCAGGGATGGTATCGTTCGCCGAAAGGGTGTCGAACAGGTTGCTGTCGGGGCCGGCATCGCTAGAGGGGGCATCTTGGGCAGAGGCGGCGCTCTCGTTGGGATCTTTGGGAGCCGCCTTGCCGAATTCGATGTACTGAAGCGACGGCTGCTGCTCCGGACGCGGCTGCTCGCCCTCGTCGTCGCCCTCGTCGTCGCCCTCGTCGTCGCCCTCGTCGTCGCCCAAGGTGCTCTGCCAGAGGGTGAAAGCGCTCTTTAGCTGTTTCATCGAAAGCGGTCCAGAGGTGATACGGCTCAGAGCTCCCGTGAGCTCGACGTCCTTCCAGAAATGCTTTTCCTCGGTGCCATCACGGCCGCGGCAGCCGATACTGCCTTGGCTCGGGATGGCAGAGATCCTGGCGAACATGTCGTTCGAACGGTGCGTACGGCATGTGCCGACGATGAGCGTGTCGTCTGCGGGGCTGAAATTGTCCTTTAGCCACGCGAATACGCCGTCGCGGTCTTGGATCGTGTTGGCAGTCATGGTCGAAGGCAGTGTAGATCTTGGTGTGCGATGGAGAGAATGTCCGCAGGCGAGATGTTAGCGGGCGAGAGAGGCCGTGAGAGACGGCCAAAGCCAACAGGGCAACGCGCATGGCTGCAGCAAACGGTGAAATTGCCTTGGGCAAACGATGCTTGCGTGGCTTGAGGAAACACATCGTGGCTGTTTTCCATTGAGCGACATGAGAATACGCCCTCCCAGTCTCGAATCGCAATGAACGCCGTCACACTTGGCAGTTACTGGCTCGTCGGTATCGCAGTCAACTTTTACGGGTTAGTCATGTTCACCATCGTGGTCGCCATCTTGAACGCCGCCCTGCTCCATTGGGCTATCCCTTCACTCTGCCGGGCGTTTTGTCGATTCCTCCGCCAGCTATCGAGCCTTGCCCTCGCGCTCTTCACGACCATCGCAGCTTTGCTCTGCTTCATTGCCTGGTTGTGGATGCAGATGCCAGGCGGCTCGGCCGATCCCACTCCCACTCCCACCCCGACTCCTACCACCCCTACCCCTTGCGTGGCCGTCGTGACGTGCACTCCGGAAGCTCCTCCCACGCTGTGCGTGCCGCCAATGGCCACGCACTGGGGGTTCGATGCCGAAAGAGACAGCCTACGCAACCTCGAGCAGCACCTTCGCGCTCTGGGCGACCCTGGTCTCGCCGGTGACACCGGCAAATTCGTAGACGCGGGCCGCGAGCTCGTGTCCCTCGTCGAGAACTGCCGCTTCATGTACGACAATATCCGCGTGGTTAGCGTTCCGCGGTGGATCAAGATGCACCGGGCTTCCCTACTGTCCCCGGGAGACACCGCCGCCGCCAACGCGATCAGGCAACAGAAGCGGGTCGACTCAAACATACAAAGGCTATGGGAATCAGTCTCTGAATGCGGGCGGTTGAGAGCTAGCATGTTTGGCGACTCCGGCTACCAGCGCGCATTGGAGCACGCCATCAGCCAGCGCAAGGCGGACCTGGAGAGGGAAAGGCTCAGCTGGGGAGTATGGCGTCGAGTCGAGGGGGTTTGGGCGCGCTCGTGGCCTGCGACATTATCACAAGAGGAGGTCGAGAGCGCAGCTAATACTCTGGTCAATTCCGAGGTGATGATGGTCGAGTTGCAAGACGCCCACGGGCTCCGTCTCTGTCCCTTCGAAGAGACGGGCATCATGCAGGGCGACTGGGCCAAGTTCGGACGCGAGAGCTTGACCGGCAAGGAATTGGACGAGTTTGAAGGGAGGATCTTCGCTTACTGGCCTCCGCTGAAGCTCGGCTTCAGGACGAGGATGGAGGCGGACGCGGAGGCGTTGGCTTGATGGAAGTGGGATTCGGAATCATTATTGATAACGTCGAGAAGATCTGGAGCGCACCGGTGCGTTAGGGTTCGTCAGATGCAACTACATAACTCGCCGAGCTACATACAGTGAGGCTGGCTGACCTCGTCGTCACAGCTAGCAAAGCCGCTAAGGCTACATTCTGACAATAAAACCAGAGCCCAAGGTATCATTCGCGGCGATCGATTTCCCCTGCATGTCTTGATGAGACATTACATGGATGACCGAGAAGTTTTCATGAACGCATTTCGATATAATAGGCTTTTTATCAAGTGCATTTTTCGCTTTCACTTTCGCTCTTGTTCTGTGCTGGAAAAGAAGCGCATATGTCTACTACCTCCCTATGCGTATACATGGATATTCGTCTTTCGCATTTTGACTACTCCTACAAGATTCTGTCCCAAGCGCTGCCGCTCTCCCAATCTGCGCCACCGCTATTTGGCCAGGTCTGATCCAACTCTACCTGGCTCTCTCCGGAACAGGGCAGGAGGTATCTCGCTACCACATGTAGTCTCCTTTGCTAACACCCAATCCGACTTGTTTTGTGCCCGAGGTGGATACAGCCGCGGAGCGCGGCTCCTTCTGATGTTCGCGAGAGCCTGAAAAGGATTGATCAATCATATTGGTCGTTGAAGTCGAATGTATCAAATTCAAAACTGTTGCCGTCGTTCGACTTATCCATGCTGCGCCAGGGCTTTGTGATGTACCTGTTGTTTTCCAGGTCAACGTCGGAGCCATACGCCTCCTGCTGCTGGCCTGGTTGATCGAACACGGGTGATTTTTCCTCCAGCTGCGTCTCTGCCGGGTTTGTGCCGCCTACTTCTGTCACGCTGTCGTAATGGGTTGCCTGACTGATTCCCTTGTGACCTGGATTGTGCTTGTCGCTCAGAGTGCTTGTGGTCGAACGGCGAGGCTCGTCGCGTTGAATCTGCGGGTTTCGGATGTGGTGCTGGCGCTGGCGCTGGCTCTGTCTTGGATCTGATGGTCTGCTCGTGTCTTCAATGGATGGCACATCCACGCTGCTGGCGCCATCTTCAAACACTCCGCTGCTGGGCTTAGGGATGCAAAGCTGTCGTCGCTGCATCTCGTCGGAATAGGAATATCCTTGTTGCTCTCGCTGCTGGTGCTGCTGCTGCTGCTGCTGCCGTGATCCGAATCCTTGACTGCCGCCGGTGCGCGCAACGGCTCCAATGTCCCGTCCGCCCTTCGAATCGAACCGCCGCTGCCGCCGGTTTTTGTCGTACGTGTCTGTTGGGTTCGCCTTGCGCTTTCTGAACACACGGGCGAGATCGCCGCCACTTCTGCTCTGTGCCTTCTTCTTCCTCGATCGAAGCTGACCGGCCCCCTTCATATTACTGGCGGCTTTGTTCGCTTGCTCCCATAATTGCTCTGACGTGAGTGCGACATTTGACGCAGATGTATCCTCCTTGTCTCGGATCACCGCCTGCCCTGTCTTGCTATAGGTATCCTTTCGCATCGCCTCCCCCTCGGCTACGATCTTCTCTTTTGCGGCCGGCTCTTTCTCAGCAGCTGTCTGTTCGGCGGCAGGCTCCGGGGTCGTGGTGGGTGTCTGAGTGCCATGCTTGGGTAGTACGAGTCTGTGATAAGCGAGGATCTCGTAAAGGGTTTTGACCTGCTGTTGAGGGCTCAAAACGCTTTGTTGTAATTCTTGGATACGTATATGCTGATCAGAGACTGCTTTCTCGTCCGACGATGGTCTAGGAGGGTCCCAAATTTTATCAGAAGACATGACGAGGATTAGCGCGTAGGAGGGAACGGAGCGGATAGCGGTATCTAGAACGACGATATCGGATATGTACTATTTAGACTACCACATATTGAAAATATTACTGCAATCTGTTTTGCTAATTGTTTGCCATGATGTCCTAACACAATGCTAGTAGCAATCGATTATTCCCTGGTCGACGTCACGTTAGTCACCCAAATCAACCCTTTATCTAGAACCGCTTTCACTTCCAAATTAACAAGACTTCACTCTTAGACTCAGACTTCACTCTTTGTTCTCAGACTTCACTCTTAGTCTCAGACTTGACACTCTGTTCTTAGACTCCTAATTATTAGCTCTAAGCAAGATAAACCAAAGCAAATTAGTGCTCACTATCGCAGCATTGATTGGTTGTTCTTAAATCAACAAGTGAATGAAAGTATCATATCTCAAGAGGGGTTATATTCCAGATTTCGGGCCCTGCTAGCGCAATGGTAGCGCGCGAGACTTCTAATCTCGAGGCTGCGGGTTCGAGTCCCGCGTAGGGTTCTACTCCTTGATGCATTTTTGCGGATCTGTTGGTTGATTTTTTGGTTCAAAATTGGACGTAAAGTCGGGCGAATTTGGGCGAGTTTTCTAGGCTTTTATGCGCTTTTGAACAAATAGCGATGCCTCCAAACGATTCCCCATGTCTCAAATGATCGAAAACCGTCGATCAGATGCTTTTTCATGGCGTTGGGCAGCGTACCAAAATATCTTCCTTGAGGGGTGTGACGCTGCATATCGATGAAGTGAGGTCGGCTTTCGCTCGGCAAGGGCACAAATCACCGAGAGAAAAGAAATACCACCGCCATCGACACCATAATGAAGCGATTTGATGAAACGTGACAGTGTTCGTATGTTTCTCTTTTCCCGATTACAGATATGTGTGCATGAATTGTTCATTGAGACCTGGCGAGCGAACTAACAATTTATTGATGACTTTGTGACTCCACGACAAATGAACTTTTTCCACGCCAACGAATTCCGCTGATGATTGCAACACCATCAAAGAACCAAACTTGTGATCTATTGCACCCAGAACCGCCATATATTCTCTTGCACCACCACCATGGCCAAAGACAAGAAAAAGTCCAAGGAAAGCAAAGAAGCCAAAAAGGCTCGCGTAGCCCAAAAGCAAGAAAAGAAGGCCACGCAAAAAGACAAAAAGACCAAAGCCAGAGGTCCCGCCGCCGACGATAGTGATGCTGAAGACGGCGACATCGACGCCATCCTAGCCGAATACCAGAAACAACAAGAGCAATTCCTCAAAGTCACAGAGACCGTCTCCGACCCGCCGTCTGCTCGCTCCAGCGCCACGATTGTGGCAAATCCCGTCAGCAACAATGAGATCTTCCTCTTTGGTGGGGAGTACTACAACGGCGCCATGGCAAAATTCTACAACGAGCTCTTCGTTTACAAGACAAATTCGGACTCCTGGAGGAAGGTGACAAGCCCCAACAGTCCACTCCCTCGCTCCGGTCACGCTTGGTGCCAGGGCGGCAATGACAAGGCGATCTACCTATTCGGTGGTGAATTCTCCTCGCCTAAGCAAGGTACTTTCTACCATTACAGCGACTTCTGGCGCCTCGAGCCCAACACTCGCGAGTGGACCAAACTCGATCAGAAAGGCGGCCCACCGGCTCGCAGTGGCCATCGCATGACCGCTTTCAAAAACTACATCGTCATCTTCGGCGGCTTCCAAGACACCAGCCAGCAGACCAAATACCTTCAAGACATCTGGCTCTACGACACCCAAACATTCAAATGGATCTCTCCCGCCCTCCCACCAGCTTCCGGCAAACCCGACGCTCGCTCCTCTTTCTCCTTCCTCCCTCACGAATCCGGAGCGGTCATTTACGGCGGCTACTCGCGCGTCAAAGCCAACGCCGCCATCAAAAGCAAAGGCGGCAAGTCCACAGGTGGTGGAGGCTCTCGCGTCGTCATGAAACCAATGCTCCACCAAGACACCTGGTTCCTACGCATCACACCACCAGCCTCCGACGCCCCAGCCAACGCCCAACCCACCGTCCGCTGGGAGCGCCGCAAGCGCCCTGCCAACGCCCCCAACCCTCCCCGCGCCGGCGCTACTATGGCCCACCACAAAGGCCGCGGCGTGTGGTTCGGTGGCGTGCACGACGTCGAAGAGAGCGAGGAAGGCATCGACTCTGAGTTCTTCAACCAGCTCTTCGCCTACAACATCGACCGCAACCGCTTCTTCCCTCTCACGCTGCGGCGCGCGCGCACGAACGCGAAAAAAGTCGCCCCGGCGGAGAAAAGCAAGCGCGGCCGCGGCAAGGCCGACGAGGAAGAATTGCTGCGCAACCTCGCGCTGATTGAAGGCAAGGGGAATCTCGAAGACGGTGATGACGAGAAAAACACTGCCGCCACGCCCAACGACTCCGACAGCGATAAGGAGGACTCCGCCAAGATTGAGAAGCCTGTCCTGTGGGAATTCCCCCACCCACGCTTCAACGCGCAGCTCGCCGTGCAGGACGACACGTGCTTCATCTACGGCGGCACGTTCGAGAAGGGCGATAGGGAGTACACGTTCGACGAGCTGTGGGCGCTCGATCTGGGCAAGATGAATGGCGTGAAGGAGATTTTCCGCCGCGAGATTGAAGACTGGCAGGGCGATGAGGAGTCCGATGACGAGGATGATGACGAAGACGACGAGGGAGACGAGGACGATGAAGGCTCCGACTCCGAAGGGGAAGATACCACGCCCGCCACGTCCGTCGCGCCATCGGAAACCGCTCCCGAGCCTGAGGAGACCGAGACGGAGGAGAAGACCACGTCCGCACAATCCGACGGCCTGCCTTACCCGCGACCTTTCGAGTCGCTGCGCGAGTTCTTCGTCCGCACCGGCACGGAGTGGCAGGAGATCGTTTTGCACGAGATGAAATTCCGCCGGTTGGACGATATCGTCGAGCGCAGCGTCAAGGAGGTTCGCAAGACGGCTTTTGCTCGTGCAGAAGCTAGGTGGTGGGATGTGCGTGAGGAGGTGCAGGCTGTGGAGGATGAGCAGGAGGCGGCGGGGATTCAGGAGGTTGTTGCGTTGGATCAGAGGGGTGGTGGTGAGGGTGGTGGGCCGAGGAGGAGATAGAAGGGGTTCTAGATTGGTAGTATGGTGTTGAAGTCATCTATGGATCATGTCTATTGTAGATTGTCGTAGATGTACATGTCTATGCGAACAAGTCTTCCAACCACTTCAGCTGAATGGCGCTCACACCCCTAGCGTACGCCTTGTTCGTGAACACGAACTCATTATAGATGAGCGCCTCCACTTTCCGGCCGAAAAGCACACTGCTTGGGTGGATTGCAACGGTCTGATTTCCAACGAAAGTCTTGTAGCTCCCATCCGGACACAAACGCGCAATATTGTTCGCAAAGCCAGACAAGAATGCCTTCAAGATTCGCTCCGTCAATTCTTCGTCCGCGGCGCGCATACCCTCGTCATCCCCATCGCTGAGAGAGAAGCCCTTAGGGAGGAGCTTAGCTTGCAAGCACTGGGCGCGAAGCTGCTTGCGCACGTCCATCACGCTCTGCATAGCTCTGTGGCTGATGAGGTGGCGGTCTGCCCACGCTTTGCGGTCTGAGTTTTCGGCCGCGTAGGCTTGTACGGCTGCGAGGAGAGTCATGTGGTCGCCAGAGCGGCGGTACAGCTGCCCACGGGCGTCAGCGGCTTGCTCGCGAGTTTCTTCAGTTTCTGTGTTGACGAAGATGTTCTCGACTGATAGGCAAGCGACGATGTCGATTGTCTCGCGCAAGCAAGGCGGGTCTGAAGTTGCTGAGGCGAGGATGACACGGCCCAATGTTGGGGTGAGGGGAAGACGAGCGATTGATTTTCCCGTAGCTGAGATGGTGCCGTCTTCGTTCAAAGCGGAGAGCTGCAGGAGTTGGAGCAGTGCTTTCTCCATTGAATCGCGAGGCGGAGGTGTCAAAAAGGGAAATGAGAGAGGATCTGGCACACCCCTTGACTTCATCACGAGGACCGCGGCGGAAAGGTCGCAGCGTAGGATCTCTGGGGTGGCGTTCTCTTCCAGACTGTTGTAGCCTTCTTGCGTATAGAGGCGATAACATTGACCAGGAGCCTCACGACCGGCACGACCCTTGCGCTGGTCGGCTGATGAGCGTGAAATTGGCTTGATAAGGAGAGAGTCAAGAGCAAGGCGGTTTCGAAATTGCTTGATCTTGGCTTTGCCAGTGTCGACCACAAATCGAACGCCTGGGACTGTAACGGAGGTTTCTGCAATGTTGGTGGATAGGATGACTTTGCGGGTATTTGGTGGTGCCGGCTGGAAGATGCGTTGCTGGGCATGTTGAGGAAGTGCCGCAAACAGAGGTAGTACAAGAAGTTTGGGATAGTCTTCTGTCAGGTTCGTGGCATATTCTTCAAGTAGCTTTTGCAGGCTCTGGATCGTCTCTTGACCGGTCAAGAATACGAGAATGTCGCCGGGCATCGGTTCTTTGCAATGTATTTGGAAGACACGCTCGAAAGCGGTCTGTAGCACATCGTCGGTTGGTCGGTCGAGGTAAGAGAGCTTCACGGGATACTGTCTGCCCTCCACGTGACAGGTCGCGACCGGTTTTGGTGTGGATTTTGACTTGCTTGGTGATTTGCCGTTGCTCTGCACTTGTGCGGCGGTTTCATCACCCACTTTCCCATCATCGTCAGCACCGTCAACACCCAAGACATCGCCACTCGGCATCGGCTCGTCAAAGAAGCGGGCAATGCCCTCCACGTCAGCAGTGGCACTCATGACCACCACCTTCAATGGCACCTTTCTCTTCTTGTTGATTCCCTTGACGAGACCTTTCAAGAAACCCAGAATGAGATCAACATTCACACTCCTCTCGTGAACTTCATCGACCACCACGCAGCTGTACTGGCTCATTGCAGAATCTCGCAACATCTCCTGCAACAGCATACCCTCGGTCAGATACTTGATGCGCGTGCTTGGACCGGTCGATTCGTCGAATCGGACGCTGTAGCCGACTTTGCTGGCGGGACTGGATTTTCCCAAGGGAGTGCCCATTTCCTCTGCTACTCGGCGAGCCAAGCTGATGGCCGCCACTCGACGCGGCTGGGTGACGGCTACACATTTGGAGCACCATTTGGACTCGAGCAGGAATTGAGGAAGTTGTGTCGATTTACCAGAACCAGTTTCACCAGATAAGACAAGGACGTCGTTTTCTTCCAGGGCCTTCTTGATGTCTTGCTGTCGGCTCCAGATCGGCAACTTTTTTCGCGATTCCAATAAATTGATTTTTTTGTTGTGCAAAGGGTTGTTTTGTTTAGGAGCATCTTGACGTTTTCTCTTGGTACCATTTGCCGGTCCGTGTGACGGTTTCGTCGACATCTTGGATGGCTCGATAGCCATGTCGAGTGACTATGCCTGATCACACTCTTGCCTTGATGAGACGAGAAAAGTACTCCACGAAGTTTGTATGCTCAGGGCCCAGCACGTCGGTGGTCGGCATCTTGCCTGCCGACGGGTCTAACCGGAGCTAGTTGAGCTTAATCCTCGCGCCTGCCGTTACCCCATTTTCACATGTAATCGATCCTACTCGAAGTTGCCGTTTCGAACTTCCAGCACTTTGTCGCGTACTGCAGACACTTCTTCTACTGCAGTCGCGGAATCCTTGATCGCCTTTGATCGCCGTCTACCACCATGTCTGCGCCGATGCGCACCGTCACCGCGCTCAAGCGCTGGTCCTGCAGCGACCGTCAGCTTCCCTCTGTCGAATCCATCAACGCTGTCCATGTTTACGACTTTGACAACACACGTATGTTGTTTGCGACAGACTTTCTGTTATTGTCTACTCCCTGCTAATCTAAGCTCTGCAGTCTTTTCTTCGCCTTTACCAAACAAACAGATCTGGGCGACGACTACCTTCGGCCATCTGCAGGCACAAGAGTTCTTACACAATGGTGGATGGTGGCATAATCCAAACATATTGGCTGCGACTGGCCGAGGTGTCGAGAAGGAAGAACCAAGAGCTTGGGAAGGTTGCTGGAACGAACAGATAGTCGAGCTAGTGCGCCTGAGCATGGAGGATAACAACACATTCACTGTCCTGCTGACAGGACGAATGGAAGGACCTTTCTCCGACTTGATCCAACGAATGCTCAAGTCGAAAGGCTTAGAGTTCGACATGGTCTGCCTGAAGCCTACCGTCAGTCCCAACGGAGAACAATTCAACAGCACCATGACCTTCAAGCAGGCTCTCCTGCAAGACATCGTCTACACATATTCTTCGGCTGGCGAGATTCGCGTATACGAAGACCGACCCAAACACACCAAAGCTTTCCGCGACTATTTCGCCGACATGAACCGCGCACTCCTCAACGGAACCCAACAACTTCCACCTCGCCAGCCCATCACAGCAGAAGTAATTCAAGTCGCGGAACAAGACAGTTTCATGGACCCGACAACAGAGATCGCCGAAGTCCAACGCATGATCAATACACACAACTCTGCAATCCTTTCCGACACCGCACCAGCCAACGCCACGCCTTACAAACTCAAACGCTCCGTGTTCTACACTGGCTACCTCATCTCACCCAACGATACGGAGAAGCTCAAGACACTCGCCATCCCTCCTCATAGCAACATCGACGCTTCAGAACTCAAGATCCTCGCAAACAACATCCTCATCACCCCACGCCCAGCACCCCACTCAATCCTGAAGAAGGTAGGAGGTATCGGTGCCGTACAGCGCTGGCGCGTCACCGGCATCGCGAACCACGAATCTCGCGTGTGGGCAGCGCGCGTCGCGCCCACAAACCCAGAGACCCAGATTTACACCGAGAACGCAACGCCCTACGTCGTACTAGCCACGCGACGAACAGCAAAACCCATCGAAGCGAGTCGAATCCGCAACTGGCAGCCCGTACCCGATCAACAGGCGTTCGAATTCGACACCACCGTCGGCGAGAAAGTCTTGCTGCGGATCGATGAAGAGGTATCCGGCGAAGATGAGTACGAAGCGAGCTTTCCGAACGGTAAGAATGCTCGGAAACACCCTCGCGAAGAAGACTTCCCTGCGCTTGGTGCTGCGGCGAAGAAGGGAGGTGATGCTGGACAGAAGCAGAACCAGCAGTCTCAGCATCAGCCTCAGAAACAGGGCGGTAATGCATGGGCGGTCAATAACAATCGAGGTGGTGGTGGTATTGGATTCTCCGCCCAGAGAGGGGGAGGTGGAGGTGGTGGTGGTGGCGGTAATCGCGGGGGTCGAGGCGGTGGGCAAGGCTTCCGTGGTGGAGGAAGGGGTGGTGGCAGAGGAGGTCAACGAGGCGGTCGTGGTGGGCGCGGCGGCTACAGAAGCCTTGATGCGAATGTAGGTTCGGGGTATGGCGGTGGGAGCATGGAGTATTAGGAGTTGCAGATGCTCCTGAAGCAATGGTCCTTGCGGCGAATTTCCACATGGCGCTGAGGGACCGGTTGTGCTAATGGCGTTTCGCTTGAGGATTGTACGATCATGAAACGAAATACCTGCTCTGGCTACTAGCAAGATCGATGTCGCCTTTCTGCAGAGTTCCTGGTGAACACTTGATGCTTGCCAACATCGAGCATCCGATTTGATACCCAGCTCAGGGCGTGTTTCTAGCAAGGTATTCCAATACCAAGCATCTTTTTAAGGTTCAACATAGACCCCCGTTCACCCATAACCCTACCTCGCTCCTACTTCTTGCCATGCAACACTCGAATTGACTACCTCGATTACCTTGACTCAACGATTTCTGCGGTGCCATATTAACACCATCAATGAGCGGTATCATCAAGCCGTTGTGATCAGAAAACCTATGGCCGAATCCAATATTGTTGCTCAACGAAAGTGTTGAGCCGCTGACTGAATTTTGCATGGCCGTGGGATCTGCATGTCCATGAAGCAATTGCGCCCATTGAATGCCATCTAGCATCATCAAGAGTCTTCGGCTTCTGACGTCGAATTCGAATCTCTCGTCGACGTTACTGCGTTCATATCCTGCAACGAAAGCATTGAACAACGCAAACCTCCCATATCCATATCATCAACTGGAGAGTCGTCAATGTAGCAACCAGAGCATTCACCATCTCCATCAAAAACCTCAATAGCTCTACTTAAGAGGCTCCTTCTCACAGTATCTATGCTCCGTTCGCCTTTCTCAACACCAGGAATCATCGGAAACCATCAATCATCAAACCACCGGACGCTCAAATCAACCCTTACTAACACGCAAAACTGCATCGATCGAAACAACACCTTCCCAGCATCATCATCATCAACACCAAAACCCTCCCCCCCAAATCTCCCTAACCCCAAAAATGCCAACAGAAAACCCTCACCCCATGTGCACACTACACACACACACCTCCACCCCTCGTGCGCCCACGACGCAACCCACGGCACGGGCTCAGACGGCACACGCTCCCGCGTCATCACCTGCCAGGCATACGACCTCTCACGCCGGCTCTGCAACCCTCTGACAGGCATCGAGCGCGCCTACGTCCGCCGCGCCTGGTGCGATTGGTGTATTATGAAAGGAGCAGATTTGGCGCACGCCAAGGGCCTCGATAGGCAGACTTAAGTAATGATTATGTGATACCACTTTCGTGTCAGGCATCTCTCGCAGGTCGGTACGTGTAATTGATCTTCCAGAAGGATTGAAGGTCCTCGACATCTTTTGCCATTTTACTGGGCAATCGCTTGGTGATGTTGTCGAGAGAACTTCCTGGGATGTGGATTTGGACATCGGTAGTGGCAATAATGTTGATGATGGCAGTCATGGCGAGTAGTAAAATTAAGACGGGCCGACGAGAGAAGCGGAGCCTTAGCTGAGTTGTAGGGTTCGTATGCAACATTGCCTGTCGTGAGCAGCTGTACCGTAGTCTAAGCAGTTATCTCGGAAGTTCGTCCGTCAGAGTTACTGGTTACATGCTTGAGCGTCGTTGTATACCGCGTTGATGGATGGCATGGGAGGTTTAAGGCGCCTTCATATCAATAGCTGTAGTGAAGTGGTTGAGTTTACATACAATATATGCATGTCCTTCTTCGCTCACGCTCTCAAGAGATCGAGCTGCTTGATATTTCTCGCATCGGCTGATACTTGCAGTCACGAACGAGATCACCAACCACGCTGACCTCCAAATTCAAGTTGCCATAAGAAGGCATGTCGTCAGAATAACCTCGAAAGAGAGGGCGTTACAGTGTGAGACAGGGTCGGCGTCGCGTCGCTCCTACAGGTAGGAAACTTCAGGAACCCCGGCCACGGCTGGAAGACAGCGTTGGGAGATGATGATTGTTGGTACGTGGCAGGACACGTCGGTCAGCCAGTAGACGCGTCGAGGGAACCTCATCTTGAGGTGGTGACTGCTCTCGTAGCTGTATTGGAGATATGGGCTCTGTCAGATGAACATACCGCACTGATGGCTCGGCGGTGATGTGCTGTTCGATGGGGCGAGTAGTGAGAGAGTACTGTGAAGAAGCCTGGGCGTGCCTCACTTGACAGCGCTACACAGCTCTAGCAAAGTCAGGGAACAAAGCCGTTATGGGAAAAGTAAGACATTCTCCGATGCTGTGAGTGCGGTCCAACGCCCTCCACGTTGCTGTAAAGGCTAAAAATGCGAGGCTGCCACCCAGAAAGGCATAGCGTCAGGAACAAAGTAGGCGGGAAGAGGCGGTAAGCGGACGGCAGAGACGAGCCGCAAGCCAATTGTGGGGAAGGTGACGTTCGGGTGCCTGGCCAACGGCTGGGATACCACTATTTACGTGGCTGGCAAGCGGGTCGTCTTAGAAGTAGAGATGGCTGGGAGTGCCAGCCTCCTCCTAGCCTCTCTGATTTCACGGTACGCGCACGCTCGCCGCAGAGTCTGTACTAGCAATTGGGATTCCTGTCAAGCTAAGCAAAACTCCCTTCTCCTCTTCCTCCACTTATCCTTCCGCCGAGAGGAAACAACTCCATCAAACCACTGTTCTGACCATCCATCTGGCGTTGCTGCAGAGACGAGACGACGACAAAACTTCCAAAGGGAAAGCCAAGCGCCTTCCTGAGCCACGACAACGGTCGCAGGTCGTCCCCCCACAAACGTCTATCCTTGAAGAATCGAGAAGCATTCCAGCGAACACAGGAACAATCGATTCCGACAATACCGAACATTCTTTTCTCCGACAAGATCAGACGACACCGACTGGGAAAGGCCGCGGCGCATTCCAACACCACTCCAATCGCTTCTCCCGTCCCAGACGGGCGGAGTTCGTTCGCTCAGTAGGGTGCCATCCCCAACACCAGACAGCCGGTAGACCGTCTCTACCACGATGCCGAACGTACGGTTCGCCGTGGGCCTTCAGCGCTTGATTCCCTTCCTGGGTTATCACCATGTGCTCATGATACTGATCGCAATAGCAATCATACTACTATGTGAGTATCCAAGAGACTTTCTACCAAATGAACGATTTCGCTAACATGACTTCACAGCACTCCTCCTCGCAGGCTGCTCATCCTCCTCGCCTCTCATCCCCGGCATCTTCCTCATCAACTTCTTCTACGAAGACTACACGCCCATTTACGATCCCACACAAGTCGATCCTGGCGTTTCGGCAGCCATCGCCAACATCGTCGGTAGGGCAGAGCTCGAAGTGCGCGTTGGATACTTTGGCCTCTGCGCCAACACCAACGGCGCCTTCCTCTGCTCCAACAACGCCACCGCGCTCGCCGAACGCATCAACATCGACCAAGATCCTCTGAACTTGATCTGGATCGCCAACACGTTCAAGAATGCCGTCGTCTTCCCTTATCTCCTGTAAGCCACATCGTCCTGCTCAATGCCCAAATTTGCGAAATGTCCCCGCTGACAAACAACCCTCAACAGCATCGTGGCCATCATCCTCGCCTTCGTCACCTTCCTCCTCCTCGCCACCTTCCCCGGCTGGCACGAAGAGCGCGACGCCCGCACCGGCTCCGACATCGACATCAAGCCCTTCCCCTCGCGCCCCGTGTCGCAAGTGGCTCTGGCGCTGATCTTCATCGCGTCCATCTTCGTGCTCGTCTCCGTCCTGTGGCAACACACGGCGTCCGTGGCGGGCGCGCAAGTGGCGCAGGATTTTGGCAACGGGAGCGTCAGGAGCGGTGTCGGCACCAGTGCTATGGTGTTGGGTTGGTTTGCTTTCGCGCTCTTCATCATCGTCACTATCGGTCTGCTCGTCATGATTCTGAGCATTCACTTGCTGGACCGCTTGACGGATGAGTGAGCGGTTTGATTGCGCTGGGAGATTGAGAAGAGCCAGAGGTCACACACATCATGGGAAGATGTTCGAACAAGGCAAAGCAACGCCAGGATGCACGAACAACGCAAAAGCCAAGTGTCGTCGTCAGAAAGCACGCCGACAAAATGCCACATTCGCTCCGTGAAACCTCTACTCTCTCTCGACTCCGCCGAACCTCACCAACCACCCCAAACCCCACTTCCACGCCCCGACCCACGACACGACCCATCCCACGACTCTCACGCCCCCAGAAACCTCAACAACAACAAGAACCTTCACCCCCTCACGAGATACAAAAGTTACACAGAATGTCCATAATTGTCAACACGCTTCAGCGAACACAAATCAACCTCAAAAACGAACTCCAAAAAAAAAAAAAGACTAATAGCATCCAAACACGCATTCAAACCGCATTCGGCGTCGATTCATGAGCAGTTCTCCGACTTTTCACGGAGTGCATGCATGGGAGGGAAGGGGTTAAAAGGACCGGCGTTTACTGGTTTCTCGAAATTTACTTTTCTCGTTTTTCTTTCTTCTTCGCCGGTTTCCTCGCTCTGGAGGGTTCTCGTTCTTCAAACCCTCAGATTGAACACCAGCATGACGAGCGTAGGATTTTTGGCGGCTTGTATCTGTACGAACCCATCGCTTGCATAGATGCGCACTTTGTCGGCTTTTTTCGTTCGTTTGCTCTTCCCCTTTCTCTTCATAATGGTTGTCGTTCCGGAAGAAAGGCAGGGAATGTCCGCGGTCTCTTTGCTGGGAATTGTAGATCAAATCAATCACCTCAAGTCAAGAACGAAGACTTTTTTTTCAACGGCGCACCATCGCTGGCGCTTTTTTGCCATTTTCTAGGGGGGTTAATCATGCATGCTAACTAAGTATGTTGTGCTGGGTTCGAAACAGTCGCAAAAAGCAGAAGCAAAGCAGAATCAGAGATCATTAAAGACAGACAGACAGACTCAAATCCCTTCTCAGCTCAGTCCCATTTCCTCCAAGCCGATGTGCTGGCCAGCCGTTCGCGCGCGTGTTCGCTATTTCATGCTTGGTAAATGATGCTGGTGTAGTTGATGCTGGTTGTTGTGAAGAGGTCGAAGGAAATGTGATGATGGCTGCAGCGGCCTTGGCGGATCGCTCTGCAGAAAGGTGCATTGCGCGCTCACCATGACATGCCTCCTGAATGATGCTGGTATAGTTGATGCTGGTTTTCTGACAAGTTCAAAAGAAAGTGGTGATGACTGCAGTGGCCTTGTCGACTCACTCTGCAAGCAGATGTGCTGTGCGCACGCCTAGATGAACCACATGGAGGTGTTGATGCCGCCCTGATTCGGCATCGGCATGAGCTTCTGAACATCAGGCATGCCAGATGAAGTAGGATCAGAAGAACCGCCAGCCTGAGATGGGCCGCGACCGTCGGTTGAACCAGACCAAGTCGGATCGTGGGTGCCAGCCCTACCAGAAGCGATGTGGGCGTAGTAGACAGCCGGGTGAATCGACACAGGCGTGGTGGCGCGAGCGTACTGGTAGACCTGTTCGTACAGGATGGTAATGAGCTCGTCACTGCTCATATTGGCATCGTTCAGGGCCACGTGGTAGTGAGTAGGGCGCGCCGTGCCCTTGATGGCCGCATGAGAGCAAAGATAGAAGTCATACTCGAACGGGTGGGTCACTCCAGTCTCCACGAGAGTGCCAGGAAGAGGGTTGCCATTGCGATCGCCCTTCTCAGGGAAGAAACGAACGTGATGACGCTTACCCGCGATAATGACGACGAAAGACACGTTCAAGTTGGGGTTAGCAGTCCTGATCAGAGCCTTCATGTCCGCGACCTCTTGCTGCAGTACGTGGGCGTACTGCTGCTCGGAGACACCATCGCGGATGTAGATGATGCGCTTCGGAAACTGCCCGTTGCCGACATTCTGCACCCAGTTCTGGATAAGTGGCTTCAACATGGAATTGATGTTTTCCGTCTCGATCATCTCGACACGGAATCCGTTTGTCTCGCAAGCAGCGGCATAGCGAGCGCCCAGAGCGTCCGTAGACACGGTCATAGCGGCCATAGAAGCCGACTGCTGACCTGGGGCAGCGTGAGACACGTCGGCACCGATCACGAGAGTCGG
>MSJI02000362.1:0-50148 GCA_001931905.2 Cladosporium sp. IMV 00045 | reverse complement strand
GATCTTGCAACAGTTCATCATCAACGCCACCCAGCCCGTGAACGACCGCATCTTCGACGCCAGCGCCTTCACCACCTTCCTGCAGCAGCGCATCAAGGTCGACGGCCTCACCGGCAACCTCGGCGAGCGCATCAACGTCACCAACCTCGGCGACGGCCGCATCGAGGTCGTCGCTCACCAGGAGTTCTCCGGTCGCTACCTCAAGTACCTGACCAAGAAGTTCCTCAAGAAGCAGCAGCTCCGTGACTGGCTCCGCGTCGTCGCCACCAACAAGGGCGAGTACAGCCTCAAGTTCTTCAACGTTGTTGGTGAGGAGGGTGAGGAGGAGGAGGACTAAGCGTATCGCTTGGTTCGCCCTTCCCTCTCGAATCATTAAGATGGGACGGATTTTTTTTTCTTAGGTAGCAGGGATAAATGAAAAAACCTTTGCTGGCTAGAACTTCTGGGTCAAAATGTGTGTTGGTTGCTGCAGGTGTGGATTTGTGAAAGTCACGTGATGAATCGCTGTATGCTGCATCTGAAGTATCACGATGATTTCCAAATCAACTGCATGTCTTTGGATAAGAGAGGGCATCGCCGAGCCTTGCGATTTTATACGCTGTTTCGCATTGCACACTGGTAAGAAATGCCAGTCTCCCAGACTGGACAACTATTATATGATCAATACGCATAACGTATGTAATTCATGAACAACCCGTAGATCATCCTGATAAGCAGTATTTTAATCTAAAAGACAAATCTTCACATGTGATACAGCGCCATGATTCCCTGCCCGTCCACATAAGAAAACACCCGAAGCGCCACACAAGAAAGCCAGAAGAGACACCAACACCCTTACCTCTTAACATCCGTCTCAACACTCCTCCGACCAGGCCCCAACTCTTGCACCTCACTACCCTCCATCTCATAAACGGGCGTAGAGCCATGCATCTCATGCGCCCCGCCCTTGCCAGGCCCGAAGTACCCACCCCCCTCCATCTCAGAATACCCGACCTTGTTCGGATCCATCTTGTAGGGCGAATCCATCTCCGCAGGCGCAAGTTTATGCTGAGCCGTGAGTTCGTGGATCTCCGCATCGCTGGCCAGCTCGCCTCCCAGCGGCTGTGAGATGAAGGGCTTGCCTTCGCCTTCGCCGCCGTCGACGGACTTGGTTTCGTTGTCCGTTGACGCCAGGTGCGCGGCTGCGGAGGTCGCTTTGCGCTTTTGCTTGCGGCGGTGAATGAGCCAGAGCGCGAGGCCGAGGAGCGCGATGGCCGCGACGATGCCGATTACCAGGCCGGCGATGGCGCCCGAGGAGATGGGGGAGCCGGAAGAGTCGCGCTGCGCGTTCTCCACAGCGGCCGTGTTGTTGGGTGAGAGGATGGAGTGGATTGAGGTGGTGTGCACGGCTGTTTCGTCCCAGGCGCAGGGCGCGACGGTGAAATTGCCGCGGTCGTAGTCGGCGATCAGGTAGGCTTCTTGGAAGAAAGCGCGGCCTAGGGTGTATTGAGTGTCGTTTGCGGCGCGTTGGAGAGGAAAGTAATGTTCTACGGTGTTGTTGGTGACGATGGGGTAATGCGCGGTGAGGTCGAAGGCGCCGTAAGGCAGGGTGATGTCGACTTCGTCACCGGCGGAGTTAACGAGGGTGAAGGTGACTTCAGGGTCAAGTTCGGTCAGAGTTTCGTGCAAGGTGTCGTTGACAAGGTAGCGAGAGGTAAGGTTGTCGTATGTCAAATTGAAGGCGTTTTCGAATGCCTCGCAGGCAGACTCTGGCAACCAGATTTGGGGCGTGGTGCTGTCAAGGTAGATGCTAATTTGACCGTCGGGGAGAAGATTTGAAGGAGATGATTTATCGGTTGTAATTGATTTGAGGTTAACCAGGAGGTCGCGAGAGATGTCCGGATAGAAACTGAATGATGTGTTGGTCGGCTCAAGTCTGTTCTCATCGTAGCCGCCCAGAGTCAAAGAGCCAAAGACTTTGTTGAAGCGGTACTGGTTACCCGCTGTATATCCATATGAACGGCTGGGAATCTTGTCTGTGTCGTAGAGTGTCTGCATAAACGAGGGCTGAGGGGCGTTCAAGTGGGTGAAATTGGTGGGCAGTGGGTTGAGTCCAAAGACGCCTATCCAGTAATTTGAGTCGGCAATGTCGAAGAGTGGCATATGTTCGATCTCGGGGCCACCAGAGCCCTGCCATCCGAGCGTAATGTCTTCATACCCTCCATAGCCACTGGTTTCCAAGCCCAGGTTGGACTCAATTTCCATGTCATACTTGGATTCCGGGACGTATGTAACGCTGTCGTTTTGGTTGTAGATGAAGCCGCGATTGTTTGCACAATCTTCCACGTAATAGAGTGGGCATCCTTGATCGTTGATTACCCAAGTATTATACGCCGCGGTCGACGGCATCACGCGGACATTTTGTTTCTGAACTGTGCCGCCGCCGAGCTGCAACGGGAATGAAGACCAAGGGCCATCTGTTGTAGTCTCAGCACCGTAATCTTGCACACATTTACTCTGCGAAGTTCTTACCAATACCATCCCAGTACTCGCTTGGCCCAATACTTATCGCAGCCGGGATGGTCACGTTCTCATTCCCGTCCTCTCGGCGCAAAAGCCGTCTTCCCAAGCTCTTTGCCCTCCAGTCCGGCAGCGAGAGTGCAGCAGCGCATTGCGCGAAAACCAAAAGACCGCGGACACCCATCGAGGGCCGCGTTGAAGGGTGAATATGCGCCAGGTAGAGAATCCGAGATCTGGTCGGTGGTCTATCGTATGCGGAAAAGCTGGCGGCGTGAATAGGCGAGAAGCGATCTAGTCGATATGGTGCATTCTACAGCGCAACGAGCGTGGTGTAAGAGCGAATGTGAAGTGGAAAAGGAAGAGAGTGGTGAGTGGTAGAGGGTGGAAGCGCCCGTAACTATGCGCTATGCGCCAGGCGAAGGTTGCAGGCCATCCTTGGGGGCTGGTGGTTCAGCTCGTACTTTTAACCGCGAGAGGATTTGCGCCAGACCAATTGCGTGAATCTTTTAATCAATCCAAGTTCGAGACCGAATCATGCATTTGTGACCGAACGAATGTTGGAGTTATCTTCGAAGAGGAATTATTTGGTGACTTTTTTCCAGTATCAATTGTTCGCACATTCATTGCTGCATTTCTTCACGATAACGCTCTCCATCATCAGAGGCTCGGTCGTTTCGCCTCGGTTTCTCGAATCAGTTTGCCCCCAAATCTAAATATAGCACATCCTTACCAGGCCCTAACATCCATTCAAGCAAATCTCCACTGCATGCTGCCTCACATACATGTATTGTTCCGTTGGAAGAGCTCCCCGCCTTATCGTTCAGCAAAAACGATGGTCTTGCACTTGCAAGGTACTTCGTATGAACATACAGCCCTGTTTTCCCAAGCAACCAGAGTTCTTTGTGACTCTCCTACCGACAATGATCTTCATTGCAGTAACAAACGACCTGATGATCGAGGGTGTAACATTGATTAAGTATCACTTATCGCCTCCACCAATATCTTCGCTAAACTCCGTGAAGGAAGACGTGAAGTTGGTTGAAGTACTCGAGTTGCAAGACTGATCACCTGATGTTACGATGCCCAGGTATACAGGGGTCCACCAGAGCTTCGATTCCTCGCTCGCCAGGACGCAACGAATTCATTCAGTCGACCATTGCCTCGAATGCTTGCGTTATTGTACTCAAGGGTGCTCCAAGAGCGACGTCACCCAGAAATCTGCAAACCCAACGGTAATGGTGTATTCGGAGGTGGTCAGCCAAATAATGATTGTGTGAATATCCGTGCCTCGTGGGAAATTGCCAAAGCTCGTGTTGATACTGTACATGTTTTGATATGCTTAATGAAAGCTGACATAATTTACAATTCCTGCGCGTGCACCCTGATGGTCCTCCTCAGAGGAGCCTCGACGCCCTGTACTGTAACCTCGAAGACATAGCTGCCAACGTTCTTCACCCTGCCCATCATCCCAACATCCTCGCCAGCATTGATAAACTGGATGTCTGTCTCGGCAATCACCACTCTGGCGGACTCTTCATTGTTCTCCATCGAGGCGCGCACAGCCGCCAGGATGTCCTGCGTGCTGACACTGCCGTAGATGCCTTGAAGCTGGGGCGTCTTGGGCTTCTCCTTTCTCTGTCTTGCAGCAAACATCTCAGCTGCCGCTCCTCTGCCAATGGCCTGCTCGCGCTTGGGTTCGGGTTCCTCCTGCTTGGGCTCTTCTGGGAGAGGTTGTCGGTAGAAGTCCAGGATCTTAGGCACGAAGATGTCGAGGAGTTCCATGCTGCGTGCCGGTGACACCTTCTCAACCGGTGCCGTGCGCGGAGTCATCATATCCCTAAATTGGGCGTCCTTGTCTGCTTTGCTGAGAGCCTCCACTTGGGCGGCCATATCTGTCATGCCGAATTCCACATCGCGCTCGATAGTCGTGTTGCTCATGCGGAGGGTGCGCAGCTCTGGTTGGGTGACGTATTCTGCGATACCGCGAGGGAACCATTCGTTGCGCATGCGACCTAAGGGTATGGGAACGAGAGCGCCTGGATCATGCTATGTCAACCATTGATCTTCCGCAAATTACGAGCAGCGAGTCTCACCCTTCTTTCCAAAAGTCTTCATATCCTTGAGTAGCCGGACAGGCACTGCCGATGAAGTGTTCTTTGCCAGCTTCTTCTTTCCCCTAACCTGTTGTCCCAAGCCCGCAGCTCCAATGCCAGCCTCTTTGAATCCTCCGAATGCATAGCTGCGCACGCAGGCAGAGCACTGCGGCAGGAGGGTAGGTCGTAAAGGTGCCGCCATCGTTTTGTGTGATCAACAATGTGTCTCCGGCCAGACTCCCGCGTGGTCGATCGGGCTCACATCTCACAACTTCCGCGCTGCAAAAGTTGGGGAAGGTTTGGCGTGATTTCTTCGAGAATCTCGGAACGCGCGTGCCTCGGTGTTAAGTCTTCACATTAGTCTCCGCCGCATTCGCTCTCCACGCAGGGAACCGCTGACCATGGTCAAATAATTACCTCTGCCTAATTTCGCCCTCCTTTCTTGACCATCCTTATGCTCACCGACGAGCGCAGACATGGCTACATCGCCTTCACAAACGCAACTCGACAACGCGGCTAGGAAATCGTGGAGATCTACCGACATCTTTAAGCCGAGCACACAATAGCCCTAAAGACGAAGGAAGAGGATCCCGACAACCGACACTCTAACAGGCAGTGAAACGGTGTCTACAGCTGCTGGAAAAACCAAGTTGCGCATAACACACGCGATTGGAAACACCAAGGATGCAGGAGAAACCACTCACCATCGCTGCCTACGCAGCAGGCGCATCTTTGACTGCCGCAGCCTTGGTCTACGTCTTTGGCCCGACTTACTTCCTCGACGATGAGGCCGCAAATCCCTCTCGGAGTACGCGGAAAAAGGGTATCGTGGGTTTGAGTAACCCGGCGAACGACTGTTTTATCAACTCGGTGCTGCAGGCTTTGGCTGGTCTTCCCGAGCTGCGGGTATACTTGATCCGCGAACTGCACCGAAGAAAGCTGGACGGACACGAATTGTATCTGGATATTGAAACGACTACGCAAGAGCTGCAGAAAACGGATAGCAAGCAAGTTCCTGAATGGAAGTTGTTGGGGTTGCAAAAAGGAATCATCACGGCTGGTCTGAAGGAGGTGCTGGATGCGCTGAACGAGAGACCCATATACAAGAAGACTATATCCGCCCAGGGCTTTATTAGAGTCGTGGAAGAGGCGTTCAAGACGAGGGTCAGTCGGTATCAACAGGATGCCCAGGAGTTCTTGCAGATTGTTACTGAACGATTAGACGACGAATATCATGCTGGGCGGAGAGTGCGTGAATCAACTCGTCGCAAGCATGCTATCACTACCGCCAGTACCAGCCAAGTGAATCTGGACAAGTCTGAGGAAACAACCAAGGCGAAGAGCTCAGCTTCTGAAATTACTGCAAACGGAGATGCCAAAGAAGCTGCAGATCAGTTGCTTGCATCGGAAACCGGATCTGGTCAGATTGAATCTGATGCCAGGCCGACAGACGACAAGACAGAGCAAAATAGCGGCGACGACAACGAGACTGACGACGACGACGAGTCAGAAGCATATACTTTTCCCTTCGAAGGAAAGATCGAATCGCAGGTCGAGTGCTCGCATTGTCACTTCAAACCCAAGCCGGCGGGGAGCTCGTTCGTAACAATGACCCTGAACGTTCCGAGCACATCGTCTACGACTCTCAACGCTTGCTTCGATGGTATGCTCAAGGTAGAGCACATTGACGACTACCGATGCGACCGATGCCGCTTAGACCACGCCCTCGATCATACCAACCGACAGCTTACGAAGACTAGCTTGACGACTGAGCAGCGCAGCAAACTGGAGTCAGATCGATCCAAGATAGAGCAAGCAATTACCGACGACCCTGAGAAGCCTCCCGAGAACGTCCAACTTCCTGACACCTCGTTGGCGCCCAAACGCAGGATCTCCCGCCACATGCGCATCTCATCTTTCCCGCGCGTGCTTGCCATTCATCTTAACCGCTCTATCTGGGATCACACTTCGAGCTCCTCCAAGAACACCGCCAAAGTCTCTTTCCCGGAGCGCCTCCCACTTGGGGGTCTCCTAGATCGCAAGAACTACCGTCTTCTCTCCGTGGTCACTCACAAAGGTGGTCACAACAGCGGCCACTACGAGACTTTCCGTCGCCAATGGCTGAACGCACCATACTCGACACCGAATAACATGGGTCGCGAGGGCATCTTCAGCCATCAAGCGAGCCCAATCCCTAGCCCGCACATGTCAGCCGCTCCCAGTCCCCGTCTCGCAGCCAAGAGCTCTCAAAACACCATGCCATCGCCGCTCCGCCTCGACACTCCTTCAAGCTCTTCCAGCTCCCTGCGCATTTCCATGGACAAGCGCCGCGCGCCCACCAGCGTACCTTTCGACGCGATCCCCACACCAGGCCTCCCGACCCCACCCCTCGAGCGCGCTCAGACCGCCGACGGACCGCCTCCGGGTAGGAAGCAGAGCGTCATCAGCAAGGCTGCGGATACTATCACGCGCAAGCGGAAGCCGCAAGATCGGTGGTGGCGCATCAGCGATGACAAGGTCAAGGAGAGCAAGACTTCGGATGTGCTGGGGATGCAGAAGGAGGTTTACCTGCTTTTCTATGAGATTGTTGAGGATGGAAATGAGTGATTGTTGTAAGGTAGTGCGGATTGGAAGCAAAAGGAAAGGATGGATAGCAGTGATGGTTCACTGTCGTTGTTTTAGCGTGGCGTTCTATGGCGTATGAGGGCATTGCTGCTGGGTCTGGTAGTCCGAATGGCAGTGGGACTTCTCGGGAGCAGGTGTATATACTGGGTTGTCGTTTTTGTGTTGCATATGTTACAAAATCTGGAAAGGGCATGATATTCACAGAACTCAACTAGCGTCATGTCTCCTCGAGTACGAGGAATGGTTAGCGCAGTGCATGTGGGTTATCTCATATATTCGTTAACTGAGTGGGGAGATGTTACCTTGCGTTCAATTCAGGTCTGGTATTTGAGACTCGCCTCGGATGTAATCTGTGATGATCGACTTTCAAACGTACCAAACGTTGAGGCTCGTCCTCCTCTATTCAAGGATTGCTGATACATGCCGGTCTAGTGGAGTATGAAAAGTATCATGCCCTTAAGAGGCATAATAGGCTACTCTCGCATTCAGGTTGTCTTCGTACAAGCATCGTTATGCTTACCCGAGTATTGGGAGCAGTGATTTGACGGTTGAGAGGAGTGGCGGGCCGGTGTGGTGTTTCCATTGCAGTCGTGCTGGTATCTCGAAGCTCAGAGTAATTGATATGGTATTTGGTATATCATTGAGAGACGCGTGGGACCGAAAGGCTATCTCTGTGGCAATAGTGCTTGTATCATGAGGCATATATTATTGAGAAAGATATGACGATTGGGTGATGCGATGGGAAGATGCGGTCCCTAAAGTGTATCGGTGCTGGTACCACTATGCTTAGGTAATCGAGAAGAATCGTGTGCCATTGAAAGGTGGGTTTTTCTAATGTCATCTCTCTTGTACTGTGGTGCCAGTACTGTCAAGCTTAGTATATTGAGAACGCCATTGTGCCATCGAGAAGCATAGTAGATCGATATAGTGTCTCTGCACTCTTTGTGCTAGTACCGTCAGGCTTGGGGTATCAAGAAAGGTATAGTGCCACTGAGAGATACGAGGGATTGATACGGTGTCTCACTTGTGATCGTGCTAATACTATCAGGCTCAGGCGATCAAGAAATGTATGATGCCATTGAGAGATACGGGAGGCTGCCATGGTCTCTCCGTCATGTTTGTGGTATTACCCTTTGGCTTGGAGTATCGAGACTGCGATTCGACATTTGAGATACCTCACTTACAGCTTGGTTGAAAAGTCGTTGCTTTGAGAGTTATGAAGTGAAGTTGAGTTCTTGATTCATAGAAGATCTGTTTCTTGATCCCTCTTGGCCGCACAAATCGTGCGTTTCTCCTCGACACCGCGTAGAGGTGTGGATCAATCGTCGAGGTGGGTTTTTAACGAGGTTTGCCCTTGCCTCGGGTGCTCAAGTTTCTTTCGGGGTTTACCCATGCCCCGGTTGTCTAGAGGTTTGGTCAGACAATACTCTAGTTCGGAGCACTGTCGTCCCTCTTCCTCTTGATCTTCCCGGCATCAATGTTTGAGCCGGGGTTTCTCCTCTGCCTCTTCGCAGGACGCGGACGGTCATCGGTCTGCTCCCGTGGGGCTTGGCTCGGCTGCGGTCCCCATGGAGTGACCGCATCGCGGGTGAGGTCTTGGGTCATGAACATCTCCCAGTTCGAGACCTGTTGTGGGGACGACATTCGCCCGGACAAGCCAAACATGACCTCTCTCCGGTCCATGTACACTTTGGCATTTGGACCGATTCTCGGCGGCGCAAGTGGGCCTTCGGGCGGTCCTGCCTGGTATGCTGGCAGCTGAAAAGGCCTGCGAGGAGCGGAACGAGCCTGGCTTTCGCGAGGCAAGTTCCAATAACCATCGGCGGGATCAGACGGCTGCTGTTCCCGGCCTCCTGCTGCCGAAGCACGAATCTGCGCAGACTCAGCTCGAGTCTGCGTGTTTGGGCTGAGGGAGGACCGTTCCATTCCCTCGCCTTGTCCCGCCGAAGCAAGACCTCTTCCCAACCACTCCGCAGACGGCGCGTACGCCTGCGCATTCTGGCCAAGATGCTCATGGCCTGTCGCTGCAGACGCCTGGGGCGAATGCAGAGAAGTGGTCTGGCCAAGAGCACAATGCTCTTGGCTAATGTCCGCAGACGCCTGAGGCGAATGCAGAAGGGGGTTCTGGTCCCGGTGCTCGGAACCGTTCTCCGCAGACGCCTGGGGCGACTGCGCATTGTGTTGTGTCGATGTAGCCTCTTTAAGGCCACTGGAGGAGCCATCGACGGCACCCCGCGAAGGTCAGTGGCATGTTTGAGCGTACTGTAGGACGCGACGTACCCTCCAGCTGCGGCCTGCAGGACATGTTAGCTTGTGCTTGTCAATGGAATGGCTATCGGATTTGTGGTAGTACTTACCGCTTCCGTTCTTCTTCGGCGGCATGCAAATCAAAAATCGGGGATTTGATTTGCGTGGGTAAGAGAGGAAGAACGTTGGAGAGCGCGCAATCGAAGCACAAATGTCAACATCCCACCACGAGCCCCGCTGTGCTTAAATCGTGGGCGTGAAATGAGCGGCGGGCCAACTTATATGCCCTCGAGTCTGAGGCAGTGAGGTGCAACCTTGTGAGTATTTGGATGCTTGCTTTCATTTCTGCTGTTCACGCTCGCTTTCAAGACAAATCACCACACAATGTCGGTCAACATGAACAGCCTCGCAAAGCACTTTTACCTCGAATACGAGAGAGCCCTTGAGCTCTTTGAGACAGACCGACAATCCGCTCTCAAACTTCTTACCGGATTGACACTGGAACCGCATTTGACCCTCTGGTACCGCGTACAGGTCCACAGCTGCCTCGCGTATGAGCTCGATCATCTGAACAGCGCGCATGAGCATCTCGCTGCCGCCGATCGAGCTTATGCTGAGATCGTTCGGAGGTGGCCGCCGGGAACTCCAGGACAAGAAGCCATGCACATCACGCTCGCAGACTTCCGAACGGACATGGATACCAGAAGAAGAGAGCTTGTTGAAGAGGAGCGTGAGGCATCGCTGCAAGGTACTGAAGGAGCAGAGAGCTCACGCAAGTTTGATACTGAAAGACCGGCAACTCCTCGACAAGCAGCGGAGGAGAGCGGTGCTGGCGGTCTGCCGCAATCCCCAGCCACAGCGTTATCGATGGATCAGTTGACGATATCATCGACACCAGTCGCGCATGAGAAAAGTCCTCTGACACCGACCCAATCACAAGTCCCAGTTGAACCGACGACTCCTTCTCGGCGGAGAAAGGAGAGAGAAGAGCCAGGCACACCTACCAAGACGGGGCGTTGAGATCATCGCAGAAGATCAACCCATCGCTGGAAAGTAAGATCGCCTCCAAATCGAGTCTCGTATCATTCGCCAGAGCAGTCACAATATTGACGAAGAAATCCCGGTATCAATCGGAAGTGAAGTGAGGTTTGAAGTCGCGGATTTCGAAGACCCTGACGTCACCGTTCGCTGACAATGAATGTCGATGCGGGCTGCAGATCGACCAACATGCTTTCTCCAATCTTTCTTCATCCACCAGAGAATGCGCTCACAATGCACTTCTCTAGCGATATCGACGCTCAAAAGAGCTCAATGCAGACCGACGCGAAATGCAGCGCTCTCAGCCACAATTCTCAGCGGCAAACGTGCCTTCGCGACCCCGAGTGCCATGGATGAATACTCAGACGACTCACTGAATGCGCCGTTAAACCCCGTTCAATCTGTTACTCAGTCGGTGCCGCCACCTGCGACCCCGCCGCCGACAGAAAGGCCTAAAACTGGCCCAGAAGAGCAAGCACTCAAAGCACAAGCACTCTTTGGCTCTAGGAATGCAGATCCGGCCGCCCGCGAAGCAGAACTCAAAAAAGCGTCTACAACCATAGCAGGAGTCGTGGTCCCTCCTCGGCCTGATGAGCCTGATAACTGCTGTATGTCTGGCTGCGTAAATTGCGTCTGGGATCGCTACCGCGACGAGCTGGAAGACTGGGCGGCCGCAAGCAAGGAAGCACGGCGGAAAATGCAAGAACAGCGCGTCAAGGGTCAGGCTACTGGTATGATGAACCAAGAAGGCAATGCGCCCAGCCATGTTGCCACGAGCATGGACGACGATGGTGGAGGATCCGAGACGAACTGGGATGTGCTGGAGTCAGCCGACGAAGGGGAGAAGGATCTGTTCGAGGGCGTGCCGGTGGAGATCAGGGAATTCATGAAGATCGAGAAGAAGTTGAAAGAGCAGCATAAGAAGGAACAAAGCGCCAGCGTCTAGATGTGAATGGCTGATGATACCCAAACACGTATACATTTCTATACATCTTCAAGGTTCGATTTGGAATCATATTACGCAAGATCGTCGAACAGAAGACGCCATTCAGCGGGCAGTTATTCTGAAGAAGTCACCATTTCATCGGGGCAACCGGTGGTGAACTTGCATGAATGAGCAAGCAATGAGAAAAGGTAATGGGTGTTGCATGTCTTACATCTGCATGCAAGTCATGGGACAGCGTTCAAGTTGAAGAAATGGCCAGGGTACCTAGCTTGACACGCGAGAGTCGAGGTAACATGAACTTAACGGCTCAACGACAGTTCTGTGTACCCGTTGTGTTCAACAACACACGTGAAACTGGATCACTTACCTCCTCGTGCCTGTCGGTAGCGTAGGGCCATCAACTCTTCAAAGTACATGTAGCTCATGCTCATCGTGGGCGACGTCACAACAGACGTCACAACACCTCTTCATCTGACCGCCAAAGCGTCGGCATCGCATGAAGCAAAAGAATGCATCCAAGAACCTTGGCTGCCCACTCCTCCACCATCCTAAGCCATCGCCCCTCTCCGCAGGGACGATTGAACTCACGGAGCCGCATGCCGATCGAAACCTTCGACAGTTGGTCGTTCTCCTCTGCAGAATTCTGCAGTGACCCTTTTAACCGCCCGGTTATGTAGCGCAGCATCATGTATGCTTGAATTGCATTTCTCACTCACTAAACGCGGGGTAACCAGATGATCAACAGGCATCATATAGCAATACGAAGGCGTGGAGCCGATGCAGTGTTTCCGACAAGAAAGCACAACCTGCCCATGGCCCTGGGTTGCTTCCTCGCTGCGAGGGAATATAAGAATATGGCTTTCAGCCTTAGGGCAGTCATATCCGTTTCCCAAACAAACAAACAAATCCCGAAATGGCAATGATTCGAGGCACAGTTCTTACGCTGCTTGCAGCGCTTCCATTTGCGCATGGACTTGTTCTTCCTGATGGTGTTGGTAAACTACCAGCACTGGGCTGGAACTCATGGGTTGGTCAACGGACATGGAAAGACCTCGAACGAACGTTGCCATTAACATTGAGCCACAGAACGCATACTTTTGCGATGTCAACCAGTCAAAGATCATGCAAGCCGCCAACGCCATGGTCGATCTGGGCTTCAAGAATGCAGGCTACGAGTACGTGGTACTTGACGATTGCTGGTCCGAGATGGGTGGAAGAGACGAGGTTACGAGTAGACTCAAGCCTAACTTGACGACCTTCCCCGACGGAATGAAAGGCACAGCCGATCAGGTTCACGATCTTGGATTGAAGTACGGCATGTACTCCAGTGCGGGAACTATGACTTGTGGTCGCTATCCAGGATCATTGGGATATGAGATGATTGACGCTGAGACATTTGCTGAATGGGGCGTGGACTACTTGAAGGTAAGCATTTCTATCTTCGACGTATTGCCAGGCCGGTGAACTGATTCCTGCGCAGTACGACAACTGCTTTCCTCCGCCCGAGTGGATCGATGATTGTTTCGCATGCAATGGCGACTCTGGCTTCGATAGGCAGGGCAAGGTCAACGGCAGCTGCACGGATGAGACGCCGATTACGGACTACTACTCTTGGAACAACACCAGCCCATTTTGTGCTTACGACTTTCCGGTTGACGGAGTCAACTACACATCAAAGTACACCGCTCTAAAGTTCAAGATCATGGAGAGAGCGTTACGATCACAGAACCGTACGATCTTGTACAGTCTCTGCGAGTGGGGTAGGTCAATGTCGCTGATGACATGGTGAGATGCGGCTAACAAGACAATCTCAGGAGTCGATCAAGTCTGGACTTGGGGAAATGCTACGGGCTCTTCGTGGCGTACTACGAATGACATTGGATTCGGTGAAGGTAAGCTGAGGATACAGTCCATCATGATGGCCCATAAGCTAATCTTAACCAGCTTCATGGAGCCGCGTCTTGGAGATCTTGAATGTGAACAGTTTCTTACTCGACTGGACTGACTTCTGGGGTCACGGTGACCCTGACATGCTTGAGGTGAGTATCACCGGTTCTTGGCATTGGAGTGCTGCTCAATACAAGAAGAGAACAACACTGATCATATCAGGTTGGCAACGGTCTCTCCATCCAACAGGAACGCTCGCATTTCGCACTTTGGGCTATCATGAAAGGGCCACTCCTCATCGGAACCGATCTCTTGAACATCACACAAGAGCAGATTAAGCTCCTGCAGAACAAGTATTTGCTGGCTTTCAACCAGGACCCAATCGTCGGCAGACCCGCAAGGCCGTACAAGTGGGGCATCAACCCAGACTATACGTTCAACGATACCTACCCGGCGATGTATTGGTCCGGTGCCTCAAGCAACGGTACCTTGGTTGCACTCTTCAACCCAACGAACCAGAATCGGTCGATGAGCGCGGTATTCGAAGAAATCCCACAGCTTGATGCTGAAGAGAAATACAACGTAATCGATGCTTGGAGCGGAGAGACCTTGGGCTGCAAAGAAGACAGCGTCAAGGTCAACCTTGCTGCCAACGACACCGCTGTCTTCCTCTTTGGCGAGACTTGCTAGTGTCAAGTCACATAGACCAGGCATAGTACTTTCAGACTGGTTTGACGATTGAAACCCTTTATGCTACGAGAATACTCGCGAACAACTATGGCGCATGAATTTGATGGGTTTCCCGCATGATTCAACGACGTGGAAAAAAAAAAATCCTTCATTGTTTCAAACATAAAAGGACCAAGCGATTCCTTACGGGAATCATAATTATAACCTTTGAGCCAAAAGCTTGATGAGAAGGTTCTTGTCTAGTGGGCCCGCTGCAGTCGATGAACGGACCGAATCCTTCGAATCGTGACCAAAGACAACGTCGTCTTCAAATTGGATAGCATGTTTGCCTTTCTTCAACTTTCATCCATCCACAGAGCACAAGAGGAACCATATGACCTTGGAGCTGCACCAAAATCCATCCAACGCCAATAGATTCCTACACATATCACCATGAAGCTGTTCACCACGCTGTCATACTCTTGCACAGCCATCATCCCAACCCTGATCGCAGGTGCGGTGGCAAACAACCCAGACTGCGCCGTGTCATCATCCACTTCAGGTCCCATAGCGTACAGATGCTACGCAAGAGGCAGGAATTGCGCATCAAATTCCGACCTTGAAAGAATCGAGAGCGCGCTCCATAACAAGTTCAATCAGCTGGACTCGGAGGGTCTACGGAAGCCCGAATGCGTTCAATTCGATGTGGGGGGTCCATGGCAAGGATGGGTGTTGTATGGACGCGCTGGTGAGGTCGATTTGGCACACTATTGCGGTCCGTCGCTGGCGAGGACGAGGGAGCTGTAGACTACTTCTGAGGCGAGAGGCGCGGTTACTTTTCATGAAGTGATCACGAAGAAGAGGAGTTTAAGGAGATTGTTGAATGGAAATGATCGCTTTCAGAGTCCTCGAATGAAAAATCCCCTCCACATACGGCGACACAAGTCATTGATCGGGACCCTGGGGGTATCAAATTTCGGAACTCGTACATATTGTCGCTCTTAGTCACTACCAAGAGCTTCAATGATCGGCGTCTAGACTTCAAACACCGGCCCGCATTCTCTGCCAGCTCCAATACCACCAGCTCTTGCATCCACCAGATCCAACCTCCATCCTTTCCACTGCTCCAAGCCTCTCTTGACCTCCTTCACCCGCTCAATGCGCCTCTTGGCATCCTCCTCCTGAGCAAGACGGAATGCATCTTCATCGAAGCCGTCTTCGCTCAACAATCCCAAGCTTTGGTTTCTTGGACGGTTGCCGGTTTGACTGGCGGATTGCTCGCGGGGTCGACCAGTGAACGCCGAGATGCCACTGCTGATGACGTCTTGGAACGTCGAAGTCTGGCGATGCATTTGAGGCGATGTCGGCGCGTTGAGGTCGACATCTTCGTATGCTTCGTGGTCTTCCATGCCTGGCTGCATCTCAGCACGTCTATCGCGCCAGACGCCGCGCTTGAGGTCGAAGTTCTCGGCTTCGAGGGCGCGGATGCGAGATTGCAGCTGACCAGTCTCGGTTTCTTCGTTGTGTAAGTCGAAGTCGCTAGCATCACGGACATGGGACGGACGATCGCGGCGCTTGAGTTCAGCACGCACATCGCCCAGCTCTTTATCTTTGGCCTGCACGGCGGCGCTGGCGTCACGATGGAGTTTGGTCAGGGCCTCGATCTTTTGCTCAAGGCTGGTGGCGCGCTCGCAGGCTGCCTCGAGGCTTGTGTTTGCGGTTCGAAGATCTGACTCAAGGACCGCGATGCGTTTGTTGAGAGCTTCTGGATCTTCCGTCGATTTGTCCTCAGATCCTTCATTACCGAAAGACATAGAAACCTTCAACGAATCGAGTTCCTGTTTGGTTGTCTCGACCTGGTGCTCTGCAGAGGTTGCACGTTGCTCCAGCTCTTTTACCGAAGTCTCTCTCTCTGTGACCGTGGTATTCAGGCTGGTGACTTGGTTTTTGAGGTTGCTCATCTCAAGCTCCAGAGACTCGATCGTCGACGTCTTGTTGGCCAGTTGCTCAGCGACTTCAGGGCTAGGACCGGATTGTCTCCTCTCCTTGCCCTTGGCAGCTTGTTGTGCTTGAGACAGCTGTCTCTGTAGAGACGCCAGCTCCGTGCTCAGATTCTCCGATTCCTTGACCTTGCTCCTCAGCTCGGCGACATCGCTGCTGCTTTCCCGGAGGCTTTCGAGCTCTTCTTCCGCCTTCGTCAAGCGTGCAGCGCTGTCTTCCTGTGAGGTCTTGTAGTCCTTGTTCTCTTTCTCCAGCTCTTCAATACGTGCAGCCTGCTTGCGATACAGCTCCTGGACCTCAGCTGAGGGACTGCTTGAGCTCGCGCCAGCATCTCCCTTCTTAAATGACTTAGAGCGCTGCCTTGACTGCTGAGATTCTGATGGTTCTTGCGCATCTGATGGTTCCTTGTCTTCGGGATCTGCTGAATCCGCGTTCTCGTTGTCATCTTGAGGCGCTGCTTCAGCCGCGTCGTCTGCTTTGCTTGGTTCCTCGGTAGTGGTGGGCTCTGCAGCTGCTTCATCGGCGACCTCTTCCTCTGCAAGTGCACTCTCTTCGGCCTTCGCATCAGCCGCTGCCTTTTCTGCCTTCTTCTTGCCTCCTCCTTTTTTGTCGCCCTTGGCCTTTTGTTTCTTGAGTTGTTCGTACTGTTCGTTTCGTTAGTACCTCAACCCTCAAGGATTGTGTGTATGCACGTACGCGCTTCTTCGCCGCTGCGACCTTCTCGGCCTTGTCTTTGTCTTCGTCAGCCATGATTGTGAGGTTGTTGTGTAATGAAACGAACTATGACGGTGCAAGTAGTGGCTTGTAACGCGCGCATGCACTCTCAAGCGGAGAGCTCGCGCGACACCAAGGACGGGGCAAGCTGTCACGAGCTGATGGTGGTTGGATTGCGCCAAGAGAGGACTCAACTCAGGACTAATAAGATGTCTCCATTATTACTTGATACATCGGAAGACGTCTACCGTAACATCCACATTCGAATGTGAGGAGCTCATCAAACATCACGGGTGTTGATGGCCCTTATTCTTCATTGCACGCTGTCAAAATCGTATGGTCTCAACATCAAGATGACGACCATCAACAGCGATCAACTCGTGCTTCCTACATTCCTATGACACTCATTTCACCAGAATTCTGTTCAAGTTCTCGAAGCAACTCTACATGGTATGCAGTCGAAAGCGCCGCCGGTTTACCAATCTCACGATTAGGTTCTATCTTCTGTTCCAGCCAGGACATCCAAATGATGTAGCCGTCGCAATAAAAACACAAACATTGTTGCCACAGGCATCCACAGGCATCAAGCGACGAGAAGGCAACCATGTTGGGTGCGTTGGACCAACCAACGACTGCACCAACTCACACCTGCATGAGGCTGAAGTGGTATGGCTTAGGGCCAGGCGCCTAGGTACGTTGTCATGCAGCTGTTCGCTTCGAGCGCCAGACACACTCAAGGCTAGAAATACTTGTCTCCTCTCAAGCCTGGCGAACAATCTATTTGCATGAAGATATATCAAAGACCATTTCGAAAGCATGAGCGCGCTGGAAGACGACCAGTTAGCTATCCCAGGCCCCACCTGGCGGATGCTGTGGTCAGACAACTTCAATGAATTTCAACTGGACATAGTCGGGTTTCTCGCGATCCTAGGAGAGGGATCAATTCTCTCGACTGCCCAAATCTCAGCCTTGTCCTGTCTTTTCTACCTGCCTCGACTGATACCAGCACCGCAAGCTTTGCTTCGGACAGTTCGTCCAGCTGCCCTACCATCAGAACCGGCTACCATCACAGCCGTCCACTCCGGGAACCTCAAAGAGCAGGTCCCTCAAATAGCACATGTCTTGCTGTAGGCGACCCTTAGCTCATCTTTTTCTCGCTTACTAAGGTTTACCAGGGACAAGGAGATGCCGCCATTTACAGTGCGATGTGTACATGTCCAAATCAACGAAGATCTGCGAGGGATACCTGTCTCGAGATCAGACATTCTCTTCCGAGGGCAGCCTGACGTATCTGGAAGTCCGGAGCAACATGGCCTTCCTTTGGTGGGACTCAGGGCACTGGGACCGCTGGCTTGGGTTACCTTACTCGGCTTCTTCATATCCATCGCCCTGCTCATCATCTCGATTGCGTTGGGAGACGGCATGTCTTTGATAGCGACTATACTTCTATCTGGACTTTCCACCCTAGTTGGTATCAGCAACAAATGGGAGCTGAGGCTTCCTCGCTATCACAAACCCGGCTCGATACCTCCACCGGGGGATTTGGTGATCCGATACCCGAACAAAAGCTTCCTGATCGTCTTCTGCGAGGAAGAAGTCGCCCGCGAGCTTTTCTGGGGGGTTGATGAGATCAAGTACCATATTCGAAACGGCACGACATACCGGATGATCTCTCTTGCCGGGACTTTAATGCTGATGCTCGGAGTTATTGTTCTATCAAATGCGAAGCTACCCCTAAAGTTTTGCTGGACAGGGGCGTACCTTGTTCTCAATGCGGCTCATTGGGCGGCTGCAGCATTGCCGCAACGCTTGCATTGGGATTTTTCCCGTTTCAAGTTGGAAGAGCAAGGCATTGCTGGTGGCCCAAGGAACGATACGTACATGGACGCAGTAGGCAAAGCTGTGATCGTGACTAAGAGTGTTGAATGGCTTCGCCTAGGGCGACTCGTGCCTTTCACACGCAAGTGGGACGAGTGGTTGATTGAGGCTGAGAGAGTAGCCAACACAGTTGGGAATGGTCCCGGTATTGTAGAAGATCCCCTGTGGAAACATGCAACTGATGACGGTGTTGGAAAGGTTTGGGATGTTCCTCAAGCAGAGCGGTGGACAGCCCGAAGGACTTGGGACAGAATTAATAGTGGTCATGACTATCTGAGGGGCGGAAGAGGTGATGATTCTACCGAGCCAGTACTTGGTGCCTCTGACCCCACGCGCCTGAGGAACGAATGAATAGGTATTAATGATAGAACGGCAGATGAAAACTGAGCTGATGCATTTAAGATACTTGGAACGATCCCTGCCGTTCACTCCAGCCATCACCGGTGTTAATAAGGTCTTGGATGACGGGGTGATTTTGATATCTTCCAGTAAAAACGGAAAGTCTAGATCGGAATGCCATGTTTTGATTCTCCACGCTAGTATAATCTTGCATAGATCACTAAAATTTGTGTCCTCTCCATTGAGAGGGACGTCCCTCTAACCAAGCATCTCCGTCACCTTGATGCTGATGCCACCCAACACGACAGAGTGAAATTTGCATTGTACCCATTGAGATGTGCGTTTCTCTGAAGCAGCATCTCTGCTATTTCCATGTTGGTGAAAGAACATTCAATATACCAAAATCAATGTCTTGCCGCGGAGAGACATCTCTTCGTTTGTCTGCACCCTTGCGGCAAGGAGTGAGAGCAGTGATATATCGTCTTACGAGAGAATAAAGTCAAGGCGCGAACATGCTCCCTTTGTGAGCTTGTGACATAATTATCGAAGGATGAAAGTGCTGATTGCTGGCACAGCTATGTCGCGACGAGGAGGCTTGACATGGATTCCGAACAATAGCTCGTATATTGGTCTTGTGGATTAAATGTTCTTGAAGACACAATGCTGTTCAAATGTTGCCCTCCGCCCTCTGGCTTCCCCACAATTGCGCATGTGCATCGCGGGCGCAATTTGATGTTCCATGTAAAAGTCACGTGATTTTACTTCACATACATCAACATCATCGGGACGCCTCAACGCAGCACCTTGGTGGTTTCAAGGCCTGTAATTGACTCTAAAGTGCAAGAACTACTTGACGATCAGACCCAGGCGGTTTATAGCATAAGAAACGCCTGTGCAGGTCGTACTCGTTTGATCAAGTCCGCAGGTTCGAAAAAAAAAAGAAATGGTACCGTGGACGCGGTTCGAACGCGCGCGGATTGCTCCACTGGTGTTTTGGTCTTGATGCCAAGACCGCTTAAAACCAGCGCCATAGACCACTCGGCCACCACGGTGTTGTAACGACGAAAATTTTTCAATATTGTTTATATACCCAAGGTTTCCGACCTCGGAGGAATCACCGAGAGCCAGGAAACCGTCGAACGTTCCTCCGGCGCCTCGGCGATGGAGCAGATTTCGCGCTGTATGCACTGGATGGTTTGGAGGCGATCGGGTAGCTTCATGTAAAGGTTCGGTATCAATCTTGCCATGTGTATGCCGGTTGTCAGAGTCGAGAAGTTTTGAAGTTCTCCGGAGCACCGGCGTTGCCAAAATGCAGCAAAGGCAACTCTCCGAACCGTCCGTCTAGCCGAATTCACTTGCTCTTGGTTGTCATTGGTCGCACTCAGACACACGAGTATCTTCCGAGAACCCCAAGGACCCCCCCAGAGTCCTTACGTTTCCCCCAAAAGTGGGAGCCATCAAATCCTAATTCATCCGCAGCACATTCATCGGCACTGAGCTTGCTCGTCATGTTTCCCTGGTTCCTAGCGAACCAGACTTGTACAATGGAAAGGAGTGGGTTGATTGATAACGAGATGCCGAACCGAGGCCATCAGGACAGCATGAACACCAAACCACCCCAGAGCGTCGTTGAAGCTCATGTGGCAGATGATGGTGCCTATGGTATACAAACCAAGCTCTGTAATAGAGCCGTTCTCATTGACAAAAGCAAATGATCTATTGACATGTCGAAAAGCAGATCTCATTTGAAAGTCCAAGGCGTTTTCAACGGACCCAAAGTCAACGTTGCTTGCGTATGCAAAGCGCCTCAGAAGCTTGAAGAGCACTGCAAATGTGAAACCTGACACACCGTCTGCAGACACCATGTTCGGGGACATGACCGCCAACGGGGTATGATCAGCAGCCTGATCTGCAATGCCGCGCTTGTTCCTGTTGCCGTATGGAAACAGAATAACATAACCGATGGGACGCTTGACTAGGGCAAGTGTGTATCTTTCCTTAGGGGCTCTTCAAGCCACCATCTAGGAAAGACATGCAAGGCATCATGATCGATCCGCGGATAACAGATGAACTTGTTCGACTGCTCTCAACTTTGCGTGGACGCGAATCCAGGACCACGAACAAGCCGAAGATGTCACGTTTCTAGGGTACCAGTAACGGCAGCATTATGGCATGTCGGTTTGACCTTTCGACAAGTTGGTAGCGTTACTGATCGCTCGCTGAAACGAAGACCACGGATTCCCGAGCCATACCGCACGTTCGTATCTTTGAACACTTGCCGAGCATTCTCTTTTCTTTGTTCACATTGGGTACCAGGTTCGATTCATGCAACGACTTCACGACTTGTAGATCTCATTGCGTGAGGACGCTTAGATGGACTGTTCCTTGGTAACATTATTGCCTGGGTTCCGGAGTAGTGGAACAATCATTGCGTCGAACATGGCTGTCGTGATGGCATCTCGGGTCTCTCGTCAGCTTGCAGGGCAGGTATAAAGAGCAAGTGATTCCTGCCTTGTCAGGTCTGAACGAACTCAGCATCTATCATTCAGTCGCTCCTCCACACTACCTTCACTTCATTCTATTCTTCGAAGCAGGACTTTGAAGCACATTTGCAATTTCCACCAAGCAACTCGCCGACAATGTACATCTTCACTACTCTGGCCACCGCCACCTTGGCACTGTGCGCCCCCATGCCATATGATAGTGCTGCTGTGCAGCGCCGTCAACTTGGCGATGCTCTGGCTCCTGTCACCGACCTTGTTGATGGCCTGGTTGGCGGCCTGATTCCTTCGGAAGCGGCCGTACGTCGCCGCCAGCTGGACGATGCTCTCGCTCCAGTCACCGACCTCGTCAATGGTCTTGCAGGAGGGCTGGTACCTTCTGAGTCCTCTGTCCGCCGCCGTCAGGTAGAGGATGCTCTCACTCCAATCAAAGACCTAGTTGAAGGACTTACTGGCGCTGCCCCCTCCGAGAACGCCATAGTCGTCCGCCGCCAGCTGGACGATGCCCTTGATCCTGTCACCGACTTCGTAGGTGGTCTTCTCGACAGTGGAAGCGAAAACGCTACCCTGGCTCGCCGTCAGCTTGACGACGCCCTCGCACCCATCACCGGTGTCGTCGGTGCCCTTGTCGGTGGAGCCACGCCCGAGAATGTCACGCTCTCCCGCCGTCAGTTGGATGATGCTCTCGCTCCGGTCACCCACCTCGCAAATGGACTTGTTGGGAGCCTGGCAGATGGAGGCAAAATTGCAACGCTCTCCCGCCGACAGCTCGATGATGTGCTTGCTCCGGTCACTGATCTTGTTGGAGGTCTTCTGTCGGGAGGAAGTGAGAATGCAACTCTTACTCGTCGTCAGCTTGACGACGCTCTTGCTCCAGTCACCGATCTTGTAAATGGCCTTGTAGGTGGCTTGGTACCAAGTGGTGGAGATGCTGCTGTCCGCCGTCGTCAAATCGACGATGCTCTTACGCCGGTAACCGATTTGATCAACGGCTTGGTCGGAGGTATTGTTCCCGCGAGCGATGCTCCTGCTCTAGCCCGCCGTCAAGCCGATGATTCTCTTGCTCAGGTCTCTGCTCTTGCTGAGGATATCATCGGTAAACTTGGAGAAACTGTGCCTGAGGATGTCGAGGCAGCTGTCAGCCGTCGCCAAATTGATGACATTCTTGGCTCAGCTGTTGAAGCAATCGAGGGCGCTGTTATCAGCGCCACTGCTTTGATTCCCAAGGAGACTGCTGCCATTGAAGCAACTTCCTAGTGTATTAAAGGTTTACACCAGGAATGTCGACAATAGATGAGATGCGAGTTGTTGATGGTCATGAGAGCGCCCGATTGAAGGACTCGAAAGCAAAGCGGAGAGAGTGTTAGGACTCATGAGAGGCTGGCCCTCTGTGTGGGAGGAGGATACTATGCGCTCAAAGGGACGCAGGATGGTAATTGCCCGCATAGATAAGTGAGTTGTTGCAAAGTCTGCGATTTGACGACGGTATCACATGCTATCTAACAGTGCCTCCAGAGTGCGTCGTTATGTGCTCATGAAGTGAGGTCAGAAGTGGTCAAGGCTTACCGATTACTTGCACTTCGCGGTTTCTTGCATTCTCTCCTACTCTTACCACATAATCAGCGCACCTCATATCAAATGGCGCTACCAGCAGTATCCTCTTCAACGCCTGTTGAAGATTACAAAAAGTATTGCTCGAACATATTTCATCTTTCAAGACACTCGCTAACGCAATGTCCAGCTACTGCAACAACGAGCAGCACTCCGACGTGACTATCACGGTCCGAGACTGCTCGATCAAGGCGCATAAATTCATCCTTATGCGCGAGTCGGATTACTTCCGAACAATGTTCAATGGCGCCTTCCAGGTAAGAAGTTCATGTACAGAAGCTACTCGTAATCTATCAAGTAACGTGGAGCACACAGGAGTCGAACATGAAGGATATTGAGCTCTTCGAAGATGACCAGTTGTCAGTCTTGGCCATGTTACGCTCCCTCTACTATATGGAGTATGATCAATGCAAAGACGACCAAACTGGCAGTTGGTGGAGTCTCACGAGACATGCGCACGTCTACGTGACGGCGGAGAAATACGGTCTGGAGCGCCTCAAGAATGTGGCAGCGAGCCATTTCGGGCAATTTCTAGCCAAGGGCTCGGTTTGGATGGTGAGTGAAGCAGAACTCGTCGATACGATCGACATGACCTGGCATGCGACTCCACACAGAGATACTGGTCCTGGGCGCAAGGCGCTAGCAGAGCATTGTGTCCCAATCATGGAGAGGCTTTACGAGCAGTCTCCTAGATTTCGCGAGCTCATGGACAACGATGAGCTCACGTGGCATCTCTGCTTAGCAACCATGGTAGTCCGGCGAAGAGAATCTGAAGAAGCTGAAGAAGCTGCCCGCCAGCGCGCCGCCGCAGAAGCCGCCGCCAAAGCTGCCGAAGCAGGAGCCTTCACCAAAGCCGTCGCCAAAGCCGTCGCCAAAACCGCCGCCACAGAAGCCAGTCATACTAATACACGTCGTGGTGGTGGCCGTGGTGGTGGCCGTGGTCGCCGCCAACGCAATCGCGATTGAGCCAGTGACTTTCTCCATTGGTACAAATCAAATGAGGGGGCGTGACATCGTGACATGGGGTTCCCAGGACACTATGGCGGTGCTCTGAGAAGGATTGCCACTATATCAAGGAGACAAGGCAGAAGCTATTATCACTGATATTACGATAGCGGTACTCTGACAAGGAAACTTATAGACAGAAGAACTGAGCCAACAACGGCAGAAGCTGTTGTCGCTGCGATCATCAATAACAGTGGTGCTCTGAGAACTAGCAAAAATCAAGGCGGTAACGCAAAAGCTGTCACCGCAATGATCACAACGGTGGTCCTCTTGGAAAAGAGTGCTGCCAGACACAGAGATCATTGCGACAGGGGAAAAGCTGTTGTCATTTCGTTTGATCACATTTGTCGTGCTCTCAGAAGAGCAATCGCAAGACTCTCGGCAAGGGCAAACCTCTTCAAAAACCCACCCCGACGATTTGATCCACACCTCTACGCGGCGCCGAGGAGAAAGGCACATGTTGCGGCCAAGATGGATCATCCTCTTCCATAGAAATGATGCAAACCAATTAATCGTGCCACCCGCCACAATGACCTGTGATTCTCTCGGCTCCGTCCATGTCGCACAAACGTGGCTTCGCACCTGTCTTCAATTTAGCAACGATAAAAATCCTTGGAAGAAGTGAGAGGTGAGTCGAACGCAATGTAAGGAAAATCTGGCAGAGCAATACTTTTGATAGTGACTTCTCAGCCAATCCTGAATCCCGAGGGTGGGACGAACAAGAGGAAGATGCATGTCAAGATATAATTACTTGTGGACCACAGAAGCCTAACGTCTTTTTTCTCAAACCATCGAACTTGCGTTCTAATTTCAAATGCTAGCTCGTGTGCTGATGGATGCCGATACTCCAAGAACAGCAAAATGTGAGGTTCAAGATCACGTGATTGAAATTCACGACTTCACGTCTGTTCGACGGTGTCGGAAACGCTCGTCCTTGAGCTGGCGACTACTGTTCGTTTCGCAAAGACCCGTGATTCAATTCAGAGATACGCACGAAGGATCTACTTCTCCTCGATGGGACTTGAAGGGCAGAATCAAATTTATCAGCGAAAATTAGATGGCATCAGGTGAGCAGTGTCTGGCAAACTAATTGCTTATCTTTCTGAGACGTGAAACGAAAGACATGGGTGGCGGAAGGTGAGTCAGACGTCGCAATCACACATTAAAGGCTATTGAAATCTTTTAAAAAAGTCACAGCTATGCCAGGTCGCATCACTGCAGGCGCTTACTCCATTAAGAATGCTCTGTGTTCCGAGCGCGTGAATCCCAAGCACAAAGCGAGGTCGCGCATGTTGAAGACCCGTTTTGAGACCGGCGAACCCTCCGATGTGTCAATTGCACCCTTGACTTCCTCGCAAAGGATGATCTCGCCCCAAAGCTCCCGAATATATGTTGACACCTGCTCTTGCGCCATGCTTGAGACTCGCTCGAAGGTTGGGTGGCGGATGTTGTAACTGACGTATCACTGGGAATCAAGATAAAAAGCGCGGAAGCTGGCTTAATTGAGAAAGAGCCGAGAGGGCAAATATCGCTTATGCACGGCTCGAAGTGAATCGTTGCAAGTGGATGCCAAGAGCGTTGGAAGTGAAGCTCCCAGAGCACACGGAAAGACGCGCAGAACGACGGCGGGCAAGGCGAGGTGGACGCAGGCAACGAGTAAGATGAAATATGCTGAACGACGGTGGACCAAAGGGCTTGTCTCGATGACAAATGACATGGAAGGACGTAATAATGAGCCGAGCAACCGCGAAAAGCTAGAGAACTCGACAAAAGGACGACAGGATCAGGTCGTCCTTGAATTAAAGATCCCCAAAAGCATAATTTCCGACTTACAGATGCCTCCGAACTTATCTACGCCCAGATGAATAGCCCTTTCAACAACCTGCAAAGGCAAAAAAAAAAGAGAAATGCCGCAAATGAAGATGTCTCGGGGTGATGGTGTTTACGGCTGACCACAGTTCCTCAGGAGGAATGCCTGGCCCTACTTTGGCTGCGCCGGAACAGTGTGGACGATAGTTTTGGGGAGCAAATACTGCATGCATAGGAAGGAGTGAAAAGGTTGTATAATAATGTGAAAATTTCTTCATTACGTCGTTGCTACGGAAAGCTCGACCAAACCATCCTAGGCGGGAGCACTTTTCACCAAGAAATCAAATCCCAAACGCCGCTCTACTGATTACTTCGCTAACATTATCCTGCCTCAGAAAGATGACAGCACTCAACATCTACCACTTGATCACACGCTCGGTCTCTCCCTCCCTTGGAGGGAAGTAAGTGTTGATCAGCTCCATGTAGTACTTCTTCAGCTCAACGATGTCAGGGATACCATCGCTCTTGCTGTACAGATCGTAAGGGTTGAAAGCCTTGACGGCCTTGAGCATCTCGTGGTCCTTCTCGTTCATCATCCACCTGTACCCGCCAGCAGAGTGCCAGGGGTAGAAAGAGTGGTAGCGGATCATGGCGAGGGCCTCGTCGGGCAGGGTGCTTTGCTCCTTGCACAGGTGGTAGAGGTACTCGTCGTGGCCCCAGGAGAGCATGACGTTGTCAAGGCCGCAGCCCTCGCTGTAGATGCCGTGCTTGGTGCTGTATACGGGGTCCTTGGAGTCCGGGTTGTCGGCGAAGGTGCCTGGGTAGATGATGCTGTCTTCGAACGCGCAGCCGACGGGGAAAGTGTCGCCCACGACGTCCCACTGGCCTTTGGCGCCGTAGAAGAAGAGGAGCTTGCCCAGGTCGTGAATCAGGCCGGTCAATTGGAACCACTTGGGCTTGCCGTCACGACGGATGGCTTCGGCAGATTGAAGGAGGTGCTCGATCTGAGACAGGGATGTGTCCGGGTCGGATTCGTCGATCAAGGTGTTGAGCTTCTCCATGGCCTGCCAGATGGTCATCTCGGCGCGCGTCTGCGACTTAAAATCGTTGCGGGCCTTGAGGTTGTATGCGACGGTCTGCTTCTCGTGCTGCTCGCGGTAGAAGTTCTTGACGCGGTCGCAAGCATCCTCGTATTGGCGGAACTGGGTCTTGTCCTTATCGGCGTCGAACTTGGACTGCTCGTACATGTCGACTTCCTCCTGGGTGGCGGTGCCGTTTTTCACGCGCATGGCGGCTTTGAGGACGTTGACCTCATCAACAGCGTCGGAGGTGGCTTCGAGGGCAAGGCCATCTCTGTGATCGACGAACTCCTCGGCCACGTTGGGTGCCTCGACGGGAGGCATGGCTACGGCTGCGGGTGCCATGTTGATCGATTGATAAGTCGAGTATGTGAACTGTTCGATCGATGTTTACAAAACAACGGGAGATCGATTGGTAACTCGGTTATGATCAAGGATTTGAGGCAAACAGAGAAAGACGGTTTGGATGAAGATGAGATGAACGGAACACGAAGAGACGATAGCACCTTTTCTATCATCTTACTCCTGGTCGACCCCCGTATCTCCCCAGGGCTCTCCACTTGCCTTCAATCGAAGGGACAGGCAAGGCAGGGTGAGACCAGAGTCCGATCGCAGCAAAACCATGCAAAGGCCTGACTACGCCATCTCCACAAGCAGACCCCAGGCGCCCACACCTACCCTCGCTGCCCTACAGGCTCCGCCATGGAGACGCCCCAGAAGAGGTCGTTGAAGGTAAACTTGTCATGGCATGGTCAGCATGTCGTCCTCATTGGCCTTCGCTCCCCTCCATCGGAAAATCCTGTCGGGCACGGAGGCAAGAAAATCCCTCAACGTCTCCACTCTGCTGCTGTTTATGGCAGCTCGGAAGCAGAGTTGATGCGTACCGCTGATCGTTCGCGTCATGGAGCGCCTCGTCTTACCCTTCGGCCGGGCGATGTTACCTCTTCTGCTCAGACCTGCCCCTCCGATCCGCCGCATGACCAAGACGCTAGGTGAATGGTTTCGCCGACATGTTTATCCTAGCGCGCCGAAGATGAAGTCTATTCAAGTCCCCGACGCGAGTGAAGTGTGGCGGGCACGTGGGGTGTGAGGGTTAGGGTTGGAGCATCAAACGCCGACGCGAAGACAGGACCCCACGTTCGACCTGCATCATCGTCAACAGAATTGTTCCGTGCGAGTGTAGCGAGGGCGGTGCTAGCCCTGGAGACAATTACGTGCTCGGCCCTGTATAGCCCGAGGTCAACAAAACCAAGACGACCACCCAACAGTCATGAACCCGGCGCTCGCCAATTTCATGCTCGCAAGAACCCCCGAACACATCAAGAACCCGGAAGCAGACGCAAACATGTCCGTCAACACCCAGTTCAAGCTCAACACCGGCGCTTCCATCCCCGCCGTCGGCCTCGGAACCTGGCAGTCAGGTCCTGGTGAGGTCGCTGCCGCCGTCGAGCACGCCCTCAAGAGCGGCTACAGACACATCGATGCCGCGTATGTGTACCAGAATGAGAAGGAAGTCGGAGAGGGTCTGAAGAAGGCCTTCGAGGCGGGGATCAAGCGCGAGGACATCTTCGTCACCTCAAAGCTGTGGTGCACTTTCCACCGAACCGGTCTGCAAGAGAAGTGTCTCAACGAGACGCTGGCGAACCTCGGCTTGGAATACATTGACCTCTGGCTCATGCACTGGCCGGTGCCCATGAGCCCGAACGGCAACCACCCTCTTTTCCCCAAGCACGAGGATGGCTCGCGCGATCTTGACAAGGAGTGGTCCTACGTCGACACCTGGAAGGGTATGGAGTCGCTGGTGCAGACTGGCAAGGTCAAGGCGATTGGCGTGTCAAACTTCAGCATTCCCTACCTTGAGAAGTTGCTCAAGGAAGCCACCGTCGTCCCCGCTGCCAACCAGATCGAGAACCACCCATACCTGCCCCAGCAGGAGACTGTGGATTTCTGCCAGTCCAAGGGTATTCAAGTCCAGGCATACAGCCCGCTTGGAAGCACTGGCAGCCCTCTGTTCCAGGAGGAGGGCGTGACGGAAGTGGCCAAGAAGCACAATGTCGGCCCCGGTACAGTACTGATCAGCTACCAAGGTAAGAACTTCTTGAGATTTATGACTCTGCACGAATGCATTCGCTAATCTTTCTACCTCAGTCGCACGAGGCGTGACTCCCCTTCCCAAATCCGTCACCTCCACCAGAATTGCAGAAAACCTCAAGGTCGTGCCTCTCGACTCCTCCGACCTCGACGCCCTCAACAAGATCTCCAAGACCAAGGGCGTGACACGCTTCGTCTACCCTGCCTTCGGCGTAAGTTGCCTTGCCGCAAACCCTCAACCGTTGCAAGCCCCCAACTTACATGCATCCAGGTCAACCTCGGCTTCCCCGACAAGCAGGAAGCATAGAAGGAGCAATCCATATCCCGCGACTGCTATGTTGGAGCATCCTCCCATAGACCCATGTACAAATGACCATAGATGAATAAAATGCTTGCATGACAGACACAGCGCTCGTGTCGTTCTCGAGAAAGACCTTTTTCTCCCTTGTCGTCTCATATTTGTAATTGACGTGACACTTTCAAGTCTTCTCGCGTGCCTTGACAGCTTTCGCTTCCTGCTTCAAAACATCCTCCAATCCTTCATTCCTGCGCGCGAGGAGTAGAACATCCGAGGTGTTGATGGTGGAGCGACCGGCATGTTTGGCGAAAGACTCCAAGTCGTGACTGATATTTTCTGTCGCGTGTGAGCATAAATATCCACTCTGAGATTTAGATCAAATAGGTGAAGGATAATTCTTACCTATCTGCGCCCAGAGCATCTCGCTCAAGGCTCCGATGAAGTGGGACGAGGCGTTGATGTCTTTGGCGAGAGAGACCGAGTCTATCGTTTGACCTACGCTGTACCATAGTGCGGCTTTCAGGCGTTCTTCTTTTTCGGCGTCGTTTGCTGGTGCCATTGCGTATGTTTCGGTCTGTGATGTTATGATTTAATGTTGATGGTTTTTGCGAGGACGCGTTTTGGTGACGGTGGCGTGGCGTGGCTTTGCCGTTGGAAGTTCACGTTGACTTCATCAACAGCTCCTGGCTTTGACTTCACCCTTTCCTTACACCACTGCTTTCTCTTCATCAACTAATAATGCAATGCCGGGATTCCTACGCACAGCAGGTATTCTCTCCAGCATATTGATTAACATGCGGCCAATGTCACTGTGGACGCAGCCACTTCGTCGGAATATTGCTGCTAAATCACGGACTCTTCCCATCTCATAACGGAGAATTGGCATTCAGCATTTACATGTACTCACTGCCAATATGCCCCGTCTGGCCGTTGGTAAGCCTTTCAAAGAGCGTGCAGGTGCTGGAATGTGGCCTTGACGCGCTCCATCGCGAAGAATGCTCGCCACTCCAAATTCTCTCGCCAGCTTGTCACACGCCTGTCACATCCGCATGGACTCTTCATAGATCCAGCCTTTCATACTTGCATCTTGCATATTCCGGTGGGAGGTAGTGGCTAACAAGCTACGCTGAGTTCTTTCTTTTGTTATATCGTCTTCCACTCGCCGCTGCATCATTTCCTTCCCTCCCGACTCTCGCTTTAGTCTCACATACAGCCCAAAATGATCACAAGAACATTACTCCCCGGCGCCTCGACGCTTTACACACTTTTCATCGCCTTACCATCCGCTTCTGCTCACATCCAAATGACATGGCCATACCCACTACGCTCAAAGTTCAACCCTTCAACGCCACAGAATCTCATCGATTACAGCATCTCATCGCCACTCGCCGGGAGCGGGTCGAATTACCCATGCAAAGGCTATCAACATGACCCCAATCAAGCTCCGGCTGCGACATACAATGCCGGCGATACATATAACATGACACTCACCGGCAGTGCCATCCACGGAGGTGGATCATGTCAGCTCGCACTTTCCTACGACCATGGAGAAACCTTCCGAGTCATCAAGAGTATCGTCGGTGGTTGTCCCGACAAGCTATCTTACGACTTTACCATTCCCTCATATGCTCCAGACGGCGAGGCGCTTTTCGCCTGGACTTGGCAGAACAAAGTTGGAAACCGAGAGTTTTATATGGACTGTGCGGTAGTGCAGGTTGTTTCTGGCCATGCTGGGCATCACAAGAAACAATCTTCGTTCGACGAACTGCCGGGAATCTGGAAGGCGGATCTGCAAAGTATCAACAATTGTGTTACGATTGAAGGCGAGAATCCTGTCTACCCCAACCCAGGTCCGGATGTCGAGTATGGCGACGGCATGGATATATCCAGTCCGCCGTCCCCTGGGGATTGCGATGGACTCTCTTCGCCTTCGAACAATTCGGACTCATCCTCAACGGATCCATACACAAGCTACAACCCTGCGCCTGCAGTAGATCCTGCTCCTTTCGCTCCATCGAATCTAATCCCACTCCCAGACTTCAACCAGAATCCACTTCCATCAGATGAACCCCCTGCAACCGCCTCCAACATCCCAGGCATGGGACGGTACGCAGAGCCAGAATCCACCCGCTCAACAACAACAATCTACATCGACTGCCCGGAAACGATCACCCTAACTATCTACCCGCCCGAAACGCCAACCTCGCCACCACCGGTCTACACGACCTCCGCCCCACCCTCAGCCTGCACGGGCACATCAGCCGCCTGCCCCTGCGCACCAGGCTACGACTGCCGCTCCATCGGGACCTGCACGTGGGCGTGCATCGCGCAAGGACTGACAGGTCTCTCCGGCTTCCGCACAACAACAACAACCACAAAAACAACCTCCCCACGACCAACCATAACTCGAACCTCAACAAGCACCTCCATAGCCCCACCACCAACGCCCTCCCCACCTGCACCCCCCTCCAACCGACCCCCCTACGCCGACCCCTCGCAAATCCAAACCAACCTCCCCTGCGTCCCTGGCACATTCATCTGCACCTCCCCCACCGAATGGTACACCTGCGACTACAACGGTGTCGTCGACCCATCCCGCCCCGCCACAGCATGGGTGTACACTTCCCCCCGGCGTGTGGCGGAGGGCATGGAATGCCTTCCCTTCCTGGTGCCGTATTCCGGTGCGAAAGCGCAGTATGCGCAGCAGAACGAAGCGCCGCAGGGCTTCCATCGGGACGATCGGTATGTGCGCGCGAGGCCGGATGGGGATTGTGCGAGGGATGGGGAGATTAAGTGCGTGGATGGGGGGAGTGGGTTTATGGTTTGCGATCAGGGTGGGTGGGTTAGGATGGGGAGTGTGGCGGCTGGGACGGTTTGTCGGGGCGAGAGGATTGAGGGGGCGTAGGTACGTGTAGTGAGGGGAGGTAGTGGTGGAGTCTTTGCATTGATGAGGTCTTTCAAGGATGTTTGGTTTGGGAAATTGGATGAATTTTAGTGTAGTATAGCAGGCAATAAAACGAATAGTCGTTTGCTTTTACTTTCAAATCAAGATGTCTATCGTGAATACGCTCGCTAATAGGCCTTTAACCCCAGTTTTTCGGATGCTCCGTCGCTAAAGTGAACAAAAAATGATCATGAAATCCAAATCAATGTGAGTAAGTAAATGCTTCCGGTATGACCCGTCACCTCGAAATCCGAGTTTCCAATCAGGTAGGCGAGTCTACAACCTAGACTTCTCAACTCTCTCACCGATCTCGTTGAACTCCAACTTCGTGCCCGTCCTCAAGGCCTCCTGCAACGCCGCGCCAATCTTGACGGCAGCCACGGCTCCGCCGAGCTTGAAGGGCAGCTTCTTGTCATCAAGAACACATTCGGTGAACTCATTGCTCTCCGTGACGAAAGCCGGGCCGAAGCGGTCGTAGTAAGTCTGCGCGATCTCACGACGAATGCCATTCGGCTCGTGGTGCTCGACGAGATCGTTGGCGGCGTTCTGGTTGATGGTCAACTTGCCGTGGGTGCCAATGACTTCGGTCACGTCATGCTGACCGGCGGCCATCATACGCGAGGCGTAGAAGTAAGCGATCTTGCCGCCCCAGAACTCGACGATACCAACACCATTGTCAACATCCTGGTGCTGCGCCAGACCGGGGTAGCGGGCGTTGACGCCGACAGCGCTGACGCTCTTGACGATGCTGTCGGCGCCGAAAAACCAGAGGGCAAGATCGATATCGTGAATAGTGGCGTCAACGAAAACGCCGCCGGAGTGCGCGGCGTAGTGCACGAAGTAGTCGTCGTCGCGGAACTTGTCGCACGTCTGGGAGCGGAGGACGGTGGGACGGCCGATGCCGCCGTTGTCAGAGCGCTCGAAAGCGGCGCGGTAGCTGGCGTCGAAGCGGCGAGAGAAGCCGCAGAGGACCTTGAGGTGAGGCTTCTTGTTGGCTGCTTCGACGACGGCCTCGCAGGTGGCGATGTCGGTGCTCAGCGGCTTCTCGCAGAGGACGTGCTTGTCTGCCTCAATGGCGCGGATGGCCTGCGGGGCGTGCTCGGTGGTGATGCCGGCGACGCAGACGGCCTCGAGGCCCGGGTGCTTGAGCATCTCGTCGAAGTCGGAGTAGATCTTGGTGCCGTAGGGGGCCAGGTTGGCCTCGGCCCAGGCGCGAGCTTTGGGGTCCGGGTCGCAAGCGGCGACCAGCTCGGCGCGTGGCGTCTTCTCGAGGAAATGTCTGGCGTGGCGGGCGCCCATGCGGCCGAGGCCGGAGACGGCGACTTGGAGCTTGCGGACCATGATTGGAATTGGAGAGGATTGTGGGAGAGGTGGCGGTGTTGGAGAGAAGGAGGAAGAGGGAAGAGATGGAGGACAGGGAGGATATATGGGAGACGGAGGGAAGAAGAGGTGGTTGATGAGAGACAACAGCCTGAAAGAAGAAGCGGTGTCTGTCTGTCTGCGGGAAGATGTTTCGCCGGGATGGATCAATGGATGGAGAGTTGACAGGAGATGATGATGAGGAGTGAGGTGAGGTGGATGTGAGAGCGAACCTGCCTTTTTCTATTGCCTTTGCTTGCCTCGTACCCGACGAGATGAGCCCGTGTCGAGGTTGGTGTTTTGTTGAACAGCGTAAGGCAGACGGATGGATCTCGCATTCTCTACGCTCCCCACAGACTGATCCAATTGGGAAATGAAGTGGATGATCAACCAGTCAAGAGGCTGCATCATGTCCGCCCGCATGGAGATGGGCAGTGTGGGGAGAGTTGGGGTCGAGGGTTAAGGCATCATCCTCGCTGCATCTGGTAATTCTCGCCAGCTCTTGCCCGTTGTGTGGATCTCTCAGGCACTTTTTGGTGTCATTTTTGACTTCATCCCGTGTCTCGCATGGAAGTATCCGAGAACGTGCCGTGGCTGAATTATTTTTGTGTTCACAGGCAAACCCCGATCGGCGAGTGAAATGATGATCTTGTGTTTTTGTTACTGTGAGTTGAGTAATCATAGTCGTCAACACCTTCTGCGGGTCCAGCAGTGGGTGATGGTGTTGGCTGGATCTTATGTGCGGAAGGAAGATGTACAACATGTCGTGTCTACTTGAAAATGGTTTATTTGGACGAGCAAGTGTATGGCACGGAAAGGCAAGAATGGCATGAATTCAAGATACATAGTTCGACAGGAAGTCATATTCTCATAGCAATCGCAAAATCTATCTCATCTATCCCCAACTCTAACAATCCAGCTCTTCACACTTACCTGCCCATCCACCCGCCATCGACAGTAAGCACCTCACCACTGACATACCCACTCGCCCGACTTGCAAGGTAAACAACACTTCCCTTGAAGTCATCCGGGCTACCCCATCTACCCGCCGGGATTCTCGCAAGAATGCTCTCCGCCCTCTTCTCATCATTGATGAGCGCCGTGTTCATCTCCGTCGCAATGTAGCCAGGAGCAATGGCATTGACGCAAATGCCCTTAGATGCCCACTCGTTGCTCAGCGCCTTGGTCAACTGAGCCACGCCTCCCTTGCTGGCAGCGTACGCGGGGACCGTGATACCGCCTTGGAAACTGAGCAGTGAAGCAACATTGATAATTGAGCCACGACGGCCATGAGCGTCCGGCTCGCGGGAGAGCATGTGTGCGCCAACTTCGCGGCACAGCGTGAAGACGGTACTAAGGTTGACCTGCAGGACTTCGTTCCAGTCCGCGTCCGGGAATTGGTGCGAGGGGTGTCTTCGCTGGATGCCGCCGCAGTTGAGCAGGACGTGGATGCTGTGGCCGTCTTGGAGGATGCGAGGCACGAGAGCGTTGATGGAGGAGGAGGAGGCCAGGTCGGCGGTGTAGATTGTGGCTTTGCGGCCGAGGGTTTCGATGGCGAGTTTGGTTTCTTGGTTGGATTCGTCGCGCTGTGTGAGGGTTGTTAGTCTTTCCGTTTGCGATCTGCGATTTTTAGATGCTTCTTACCTGGACGAGTAAGAGGTCTGCGCCGGACTCTGCCATTGCTATGGCCATTGCTTGACCGATTCCTCTGGTGCCGCCTGTTACGAGAGCAGTCTTGCCCTCTAGGCTGAAAAGTTGCTGGATGGACGAAGACATGGTGCTGGTTGGTGGTTTCAGGTGCTGGTTGAGTTGTTCTGCTCGCTTGCTGGCCATGCAATTCAACGAGGGTAGATACGAGTAGACGCACTTGCGACTGAAACGATAGCTTTGCAGAACAAGAGTGTGAGAGATGTTGATCTAGAAAAAGCCAGCGAGATGGCTGCGTGGACAAGATGTTGGAGGGGTATGATGAATGTTCTCCATTCAAACGCCGATGGCTGTGGACATTTTTCCGGTAGTTTGTCTTGTAAGACCCCCAGATGCTAATCAAATCTCTACTTCATCTGCAGACATACTTGCGGATAACGAAGGCTATATGCGACCCGACAATCGCCGACTCCTCCACCGGATAGACGATTCGGCTTGGTTTTCTTGATCACGACTGTCATTGTTCTTTTCTTGTCTATTCGATTCCTCTTAAATCATTTCTCCTGTCCTAAGGTAAACCAGACTCATTTATTTTCGAGCTATCGTCGTATACCAATTCAGCCTCTCAACTCGCAAGACCTCGAACACAGAAGACTCGCCAGAAACAATTATTCATACCCCCACCATGTCTTCACAAGTACAGGCCTCCGTGCTCCACGGAGCCAAAGACCTACGCACAGTAAGGAAACTCCAGCGTTTCCTTCCTCAAAAATGTGATGCTAACCCTCAACCCACCACCAGGAATCCCGCTCCCTCCCACCACCCGAAGCCGACGAAGTCCAAGTCCGCATAGGCTCCACCGGCCTCTGCGGCAGCGACCTGCACTACTACACGCACCATCGCAACGGCGACATCCTCGTGCGCGAGCCCCTCTCTCTCGGCCACGAATCGGCCGGAATCGTATCCTCAGTCGGCTCCAGCGTCTCAAACCTGAGACCCGGCGACAAAGTCGCCCTGGAAGTCGGCCTGCCGTGCGGCACCTGTGCACGCTGCTCCGAAGGGCGGTACAACATCTGCAAAGAGCTGAAGTTCCGCAGCAGCGGCAAGAGCTTCCCTCACTTCCAGGGCACGCTGCAGGAGAGGATCAACCACCCGGCGAAATGGTGTTACAAGTTGCCGGAGGCAGTGGGCTTGGATGTCGGCGCGCTGTTGGAGCCACTCGGTGTGGCTTTGCATGCTTTCAGACGTAGCTTGATGCCTGAGCAGGCGACGGTGTTGGTCTTCGGTGCTGGTGCCGTGGGGTTGCTGTGTGCTGCTGTGGCGAAGATAAAGGGGGCGGGTAAGGTTATCATTGCGGACATTGATCAGGGACGTTTGGATTTCGCGGTGCAGAATGGATTTGCGCATGCGAGCTACCTTGTGCCCATGAAGAGAGGAAAGGACATTGATGAGAACCTTGCCATTGCCAAAGAGACTGCCGCTGCGGTCGGACAGGTGGAGAGTGTTGGAGAGGTGGACGTTGTCTTTGAGTGCACTGGTGTGCCGTCCTGTGTGCAAGCAGGCATTTTCGTGAGTGAACACTACTGGACCTCATGATCGAACGAGAGGAAGACTAACGAGCATCACAGTCAACCAAGCCAGGCGGCCGCCTCATGCTCGTCGGCATGGGCCACCCAATCCAAACCATCCCCCTCGGCGCCGCCGCCCTGCGAGAAGTCGACATCGTCGGCGTCTTCCGCTACGCGAACACCTACGCCGAAAGCATTGAGATTGTGCAAGCGAGCCAGAAATCAGCGGACGGGCCTGATTTCAGCAAGCTGGTCACGCATCGCTTCAATGGCCTGGACGAGGCTGTTAAGGCTTTTGAGATGGCGGGTAAGACTAAGGATGTTGACGGAAAGCTGGTGTTGAAGGTTGTGATTGATAGCTTGGGGGAGGCGAGCTCGCCGAAGTTGTAGATTTGATGGGCTTTTATGTGTAGATGAATGAATATACCTTGATGACATAGGGTTTGTAGATAAACGCGTGGTTTTGATCTATTGATACCGATGAGAATGTTTCAAACTATTTTGAATTACTTCATATATCACTGCAAGGACATCTATTGATAACAAGCTATATAGATACTTTCCAAGTGTGTATCAAGTGTTCTCCTTCAATGCAAGTGACCCGAAGCACGCATTGTGATGCTGTCGCTAGTCAGGTGTCATCCAACATTATCGAAGCTGACGAACCATTACACCCACCTATCAGTAATCACAATCCCCTGCATTATCAATAGTCCCATATTCAACCGCATCGATAGAAGATGGCCCGTGCCAACCGGACGACAAGAGAATAGGGCACACGATCAACGACATGCAGCCCCATACGTCCCCAAACCCTAAAACCCACACTCGCCACCTGCGCCCCTCCCAGACTTCTTGCTAGACTCATGGGCGGGGCGAAGAAAGTCCAAGGACGCCATCCGAACTATCCCATGTCTAAAGTACCGCACATGCGTACTGCGCGTAATGGCCCTCGAGTAGCCGGTTATCTTGGTGCCCTTTCGTCAGGCGGCGCATAGCCCGCGGTAGAAGGTTGCCAAAGACCGACGTGCAGAGGCATCCGCTTCCGATGACCACCTACCTACCTCACCTACTTGCCTTACCTTCCTTGTAGATATGCCCTTGCGCTGGCCGCTAGCTTCTCGCTCTACTCGGCATTGCCTGCTTTGCTGAGACGGAATGGCTGCTGCTTCAGGTTCTACTGTTTCTTCTTCCGCTGGTGATGGTGCTGGTGTTGCTTCGGAGTCCAAATCTGCCTCTGTCGGAGCCGCTTCTGTCCCGAGGACGAGGACTGGCTGGTAAGGACTGTTGATCCGCTCCGGACGGGTCTATCTGTCATTTGTTCGGCTGGATGCCTGTTCTTGCGTGGGCTTGGCTGACCGTTTTGTAGCCAGAATTGTAGACTTAGGCATCTGAAATGTAAGCCGAAACGATCTTCCCAGACCGAGTAGACTACCTTATGCTAATCGTTCTTTCATTTTAGGCGATGATCGCAAGCCAGGGTGTACGAGGTGCCATAAGGCTGGCATTGAGTGTGTGCGAGGCTACAATATCCGCTTCAAGCATGGCAGTAATCCCAGGTGAGTCGACAAGTTTGTGGATGCTGTCAAATCATCAGTCTTACCATTACTGACCCTCAACAGCGTGGCCAATCTGAAAGGCTCCGGTCTCGCCAAAACGGAATATGATTTCAGCGACAGCCAACCATGGGTTCGGACGGACAGGAACCTCACTTTCTTGGATGAGACACCTGAGCTGAACAGTCTCTACGATCGTGACTTCATCGATGTTATCGCTTATGGCCCCGAGAAAGCCCCAAAACATACTGGGCCTCAACCTCAGGTCAAGTCTGGACCTGTACCTGACCATCAAACACAGGATGCCTCACAACATCAATCTCCACCGAATCAACTCCCAGTGGTGGCGACTACACCTGCAGGCTCTGCACCTGCTGAGTCTCCTCTTAACATCTTTGGTGTTGATGAAAGTAGATTCCATGAGAACGCAGCTCCCGAAAAGAGACGTCGGCTCACTACGTCTGGATATGTCTCTTATGGAGAATCGTTCCAAGACTCTGTATCGAGTGGGAGTCCTAATAACATTGCTCACTCGTAAGCCAGACCTTTTGACCCCATTTCAACATGTAAGTGCTAACAGGCGTGTCTAGGCCGGCACATTTCTGGGACAGCTCATCACACTCCGGATGGACTCCTGCTGGCATCGACTCTAATCTCGACATTGGACCGCAAAATGCTGCTTCGGATCCGTCATTCGCTGGAATGCAGTCTTCCTTGACACACAATACAGGAGTGAACTTTGCCTCCGTGTCAGACTCATTCTCCCGCATCTATCTAGAAACTCCAATATGGCCGCTGAAAGACAGAGAAGAAGCCAGGCTCTTGCGTCATTTCGTGGAACATCTGGCCAGGAGTTTTGATCTTACAGACCCTCTTCAGCACTTCCGTCGGGTGGTACCTCAGCGTGCCTCGATCTGCCCACCTCTCCTGAACGCCATCTTTGCACTATCTGCACGACATTTAAGTCGGATCGGCGAGTACGACCATCTTATCTCCAACAAGTATATACAGGCGTGTCTACAACACCTCATACCGATGCTCGACGACAGCTCCGCTCTGCAAGACGAGAACCTTCTGGCTTCGACTATCATTCTTAGACACGTAGAAGAGATCGAAGTACCACTTTCAGGTCAACAACCAGCCGAGCAAGAAAGCCACCTCTTCGGCGCGCACGCCTTCATCACAGCCCAGGAACGGGCAACCATCACAGGCGGTCTCCGCCAAGCTGCCTTCTGGGTCGGGCTACGGCAGGAAATCTACGTCGCATTCGTCAACCAACGCAGCATCATCCCAGCTCTAGAACACTGCAACATCGACCGCTCGTTCGAAGCAGCCAGCGATGATATCTGGGCTTGCCGCATGGTCGTGCTGGCAGCAGACATTATCCGGTATTGCTTCGGCGACCACGACCACCCGCAATCGACCTACACATTCCTCGCCGACTGCACCACGCAATGGTACAACAGCAAACCGGCCTCATTCCTGCCCGTCTACGAGCGTCAATCGAGCGAGGACAACGTATTCCCAGAGCTGCAATACGTCGCCGACGACGTCGTCACCGGCATGCAGCACTATTACCTCGCTCGAATCTTGCTCGTAGCGCACAACCCCAAGATTCCACGTCTTGGGCCCTTACGCACCGCTGCTCTGCGAGCGGCAGATGCTGAAGTCATGGAGTACATCCGTATCTTGTGCGGGATTTGCATGAGTAATCCCCACTCGCCGCCGAATTTCAAGTAAGTCTTGCAACCCTTTCCTGCTTGTCAAATTAGATTGGCATTCGCGACTGGAGTCTGACTTCGAACCTTTGCACAGCTACGCAGCCATGGCCATCGTCGTCGCAGGCGACAAGTTCACACAGCGGCGGGAGCAGGAAGCCGTGTTGGAGATCCTCGAGACGTGCGATCGAAAGCACGCTTGGATGACGGTGACGGTGCAGGAGAATTTGAAGACGAGTTGGGGGTGGGACGGGTGAGTGTACTTTGACCAGTTAATGAGGGTTGGCGGAAATGTACACACGTCATTGTAAAAGATATGCTTGCTGTCTTCTTTTTACCTCCAAAGATATGGTATGAAATGAATCTGTCAGCGATCTTACATGAAAGTAACCGTGGGAGACGAATCCACTCTGCTTGTCTCTCCAGTCTTATCATTTAATGCAGGAACCGCCTGGGAACCCACGGCATAGGGGCTGGTGTGTGTGGCCAAGGATCGTGTTCACAGGGCTGCTCGAGAGGCGTATGTCGTTGTTTGCTGTCTGTCAGAACAGGTCTGAACAAAAAGCATGCGAGATATGGTAAAATTGTCATGGCAGTTGCATATTCGAAAGCTTGTAGTACACCGGCCATTATATGTACAAAAGTCTCCCCCACCAGCAGCGCTTCTCGCCGGCTCGCGGTGCTCGAAGCCGTCTGTCCCTCCAGACCAGGTTTTTCTTCTTCCCCAGTCCCACTTCGCGAAACACAAAATCTCTTGCTCTCTATGTCATTGTACGTCCTGCGGAGTCGTTCTTCAAGAGGGACGGCCGGGGAAGGTGCGGAGACCGTCACGGCCGGTGGCAGACGCGCGCTTGAAGCTCTGTGATGATCATTAGCACATCTCGATCACGGAAGAGCGAGATTCCTTGTCATGGGCGCGAAGACAGGGAACTCCTCCCCATGGGTGACCACAAGGACCCAGAGGTAGATTGTCCGCGTATTCATACGCGCCGTCCCGCTCCATCCTTCTTCTTCAAGGATTGACTTACAGAGTCGCACTCCTCCCACGCTCTTCCAGCACCGAAACCAAGACCGGTGAATACGGGCCACGACCTGCGCTTGAAGAGGAGGACGCTGAAGATCACACCGAAAGACGCGCCGAGGGTGCTGCGGATAAGAAGGGTGCTGAGGCAGTGGTCCCACTGGAATAAGTCGTGTATCAGCACTTGTCCATATAATATAGCCATTCCTCATAGCCTTTCGCGTATGCCAGTCCTCCAATGCACTATCTCTTTCCTAGCTCGTAGTTCTAGCGTACCTTCTCGTTGAGAAGAGCCTCGCTCATGGGCCTGTTAGGGCGGGCCGCGGCGGCGGTGAGGGGCGCGTTGGTGTTGGAGTCGGACATGTTGATGTGTTGTTGTGAAACGGAGAGGCGAGGTCGTAGTCCGGTTCCAGCAATTTATCGCGAGAGCCGCAAGTATTCGGATTGAAGGGAGCTCGTCAACTCCAATGCTGCTGGAGCTGCGATTGGAGTTTCCCCGGGTTGCTCCGTTTTGCGCACGGGCCTCTATCAAAAAGTTCACCTCTGGTAAATCTCGAGAATCTTTAAATCGTTATTGCATCTTGGAAAAATCACATCACGCCTTCGACGGGGATCCTGGAGGAGATTAAATATGGGAGGAAAGGATCTGGAGATGGTGGACGTGGATGCTCAGCATTCTGCTGAGCCATCGCTCCAGAAATTGAAATCTCTGGATTCCCTACCGGATCTCAAGACGCAACTCAAAACGGCAAATGAATTTTGCAACCATGGCCACCGAGCTGAGATGATCTTACGCTGGCTCACGGCGAAGCTGCAAAAAGACGAGGAAGCAGCACGAAACGTCGGATCATGGGCTCTACTGGAACGCTGCTTTCGCCTGGTTGCGCCTCAGAAAATGGGCATTCTCCTGGCACGCTTCGACTTGCTGGCTACCGCACGGAGTGCTTCTGCGAGCCTGGAAACGAAGAAGCTGCAACGGTCACTGGAGGCAATCATGAGCTCTATCGAAACGCTGGAGGAAATCTCTGCTGGACCGGATGGTGCTCAAGTGAGGCAACTGCTCAGTGCAGATGGCGCGTCAGCTGCCTCGCTGCTTGGAGTCTGGACGAGGCGCGTGGCTGAAATGTCACAAGGAGTGGCTAAGAATGATGTCCTTCGATTGGCTCTACCGGCTCTTCGTCTCTGGGCTATGAGAAAACCTGGAAGTTCAGACAACGATGACTTTTCCAAGAATTGCTTGGTGCCATGTTCTGTGCTTCTGCGGCAATTGAATAACTCGCCTGTTTCTGGAGCTTCGAACAAGCGAAGAAGGGGAGCTCAGGATCAGAGTTTCAACGAGGCTGATCTTGCACACGACGTTGAAGTCCTGATCGCTCGTCACATCTTCCTACCCGCTCGCTCGGCCTTCTTCCAGACCCAAGACAAGGAGCCTTCTGATACTGCGGCTTCGAATCTCGCAGGAAAGCTGGAGAGCGTTAAACTGGCTATTGCGAACCAAGAGGCACCACAGAACGACCTTTGCGAAGCGCTTCCGAATTTGCTTGACGTGGCTCTACGATGCATTTCAATGACGACGTCTCGACAGCGTAGCAAAGAAAGGCCATGGGTTGAAAAAGTCTTCCAAGAGCTTCTGGCATGTTTGGATGATGGAGGAAAGCTGAAAAGCCAAAGTTCTGCCGTGGGCATGCTTGGGGTGATAGGAAACCGAGCATCTCTGCCGACGAACATGTTAAAAGATCTTGTGCAGCGTTACAGCGGCCTTGTAAATCTCGAAGGCCCCCAGACGGTCGACTTTGCTTTAATTGCGGAGGTTGTGGCACTGGACCCTACTGTGTTCGTTGAAGAAGAGATGGCGAACCAGCTTTTCGCGGCATTGACGAAGGCTACTACGTCTCTGCAAAAGTCATCTGATTCTGTCAAACTGTTGGTCGGCTCGATTGCAAAGCCAGTTATGCGCGCGTTTGCCAGCAGTCGCCGCTTCGAAGACTTCATTAAACGATGGCAGCACGAGCTCCTGGCAGTGGACAAGTACGCGATCTGGACAGTGTGGACCGAGCTTGATGACATCGCTGAAGAACTTCTGGAGGCGCATTTGACTGCTGAACAGGTGCAGCACGTCGTCGATTCTCTCTCTTCCGCGGCGCAAAACGAAGAGTCTTCAGGCAAGAAGTCAAAGAAGGAATCAGCCTCGAAATCGGATCTCGCTTCGAAGTCCCATAAGGCCGTAGCCGTCACGTTACATGCTCTGTTGAAGGGCGTCAAGAGTGAAGAGTATGCTGAGAAGCTACAAAGCCGCCTTGAAGCAATCCTGCACCGTAGCCTCGACCTTGTGCCAGAGAGCAAAGTCAAGGCGATTCCATCCCAAGTATGGCTCATGCTTTCTTTGGTGTTCAAGCTTTGGTTCCCGAGATGGTCTGTTGCCGCGAACGATGTGAGTGCAGTTTCGAAGAAAGCAAATGAGTTGCTCTCCCATGAAGCGGTTGGGAGCGTCATGAAAGCGAGGGCATCGGGTAAAGATGTCAGCACAGCCGAGACATTTGTTGGTCTTCTTTGCTCGCATCTTAAAGGTTATGAAGGATGTCATGAATTGGCATCAGGTCTTGTGGTCCGTACTGCGCAACCTTCCGCATCGAAGGTTTCACCAGTCTTCCTGGCTTTCCCGGATCTGCTCGCTCTGCTGGACACGGACGCCCGTAAGGCGATCATTTCCGACATACTTGACCGAGCGATTGTATCATCGGGCACGGCTACGTCCGGCGACGATAAAATGACTTTTGCAGCACTCATGGACTCTGCGTTGCACTCGTCTAACATAAAACTTGCCGATGAGGTAATTTCAGCTATCCTCAGCCCACCAACTTCCGACAAGAAAGATGACGGTCAACGTGCTGTTCTCGATCTCTTGCTGCAGGTTCCTGCGTCCGCGCTTGCACGAGGACAGCGCGAACGTGTCCTGAACTGGACATTCGATCATTTCGGCACTGCGGATGCCGATGAGGCTCTTGTTTCGAAAAGCCTCGCACTCATGGTCCGGCTCATGCACCTACCGAATGCGACTGCCAATATCTGCACGGACGCATCGAGAATCTGGAGTCTTTGTCGAACTGCTGGATCGAACAAGAAGTCAAAGTCCGGAAAAGAGAAGAAGTCAAGTATAGCTCATATCGCCAGTGATGAGTCACTTGCAATGCTGGGGGAGCTTGTACACTTGATCTGCGCATATCTACTTACGACTCAGGATCAGGAGCGTTCACGGACGATGCTCAAGACTCTTGTCGAAACGGCTGTGCAAGAGATGAAAACGTTCGACTTCTCTGCTGGCTCGAGTCGCCACCGTCTCGTTGTCATCAAGACAATTCTGCGGGACACAGACAGTGGTGCAGGCACAGGGATGCTGTCTCACCTGGCAGGAAATTATACGCCTATCATGCTCCAATTCGGAGAGGCTGCACTAAAGGAAGCGCAAAGCTCAATCAAGGCTCTCAAAAAGCAGGATGACCCTAAGCAAGCTGTCTTGATGGCGAATATTCTGCTGGATCTACTCGTGTGCCTACGCAAGTCTAGCGTTGTTGGTCAGGCCTTTGCGAAGCACGATTCAGCCTTGAACAAGCTTTGCAACAAGGTGCTCACAAGATCATCCGATGATGATGGTCCAGTGGTCAAAGTTTCTCATGATACAAGCGCCTTGACAGTCCCGGCATTCAGCCTACTAGCTCACCTGACGGGCTTTGAAGCATGCACCTCTTTGGGCGAAGCGCTCCTGGGGTCGAACATTTCTTCAAAGTCGCGACATGTGTTGATCGAGGAGCTCAAGAGGCTGGCAAAATCATCACCAGCTTCTGACCAACTCGCTGTGCTTGACACTGTTGCATCAGAGAAGCAAGATCTCTCCGCTCAGAGTATCACTGTCTTGCAGAACGCACTTTCTGCATTGACAAGGGAGAATGTCACCAAAGACGAGAAGACACTGCATGTCCTTTATCTCAGACTTCTGGAAACTCTGCAACACAACAAAAATTTCGCAACCTACACCGCCGCAGTTGCATGCATCCTGACAATCATCCGCGACAAGCCCTTCATACTCAACCAGCATCTCACCGAGGCAACCCTTCAAACCGTGCAATCGCTCGCCCGCTCCTCCCCTGCGGAACGTCTTATCTATCTAGACCTCTGCTCTATCCTCTCAGCTCTCCTTCTGCACCACCGCGCCCGCCTCCAAGGCCGCTTCCACCTCCTCGCCACCACCCTTCAATCCCTTCAATCCCGCCTCTTCACACCAACCAAACCCGCCGCCGACCCCAACCGTCGGGTTCTCGCTCCCCGCCACGCACGCGCTTACACCCGCCTACTAACTCTCCTCTGCAACCCACCCACGCGCACGCACAACAGCACCAACGCCGCAAACAAGCGCAACGACCTGATCGACGAAGCGCGCCGCGCCCGCGCCCACGTGGGCCAATATGTGCCGACACTGCTGCACCATTTCTGCGCGGCGATCCTGTCGGGCCAGATGGGCGAGGGCATGCGCGAGGCGCTGACGCCGGGTCTGTGGGCTGTGATCGAGGCGATGGAAGTGCAGAGTCCTGATGCCGTGAAGGCGCTGAGCGCGGGCATGAATAATAGCGAGAGAGCGGTGTTGAGGAGCGTTTATGAGGATTGGAAGAGGTTTGGGAAGTGGGATGGTGCTTAGACGGGGGATGGCTTTCATTCGTTGCAGTTTGTTGTGGGGGTATTGTTGGTTGGATGTATATGATTGGATTTTGTATAGTATGGAGTTGGGGGATGGCGAGGTCGCGATACTCCCCTGGCTAGACGCATGTAGTATAGTTGTGAGTAATAAGTCCTTGCGGCCGCCTGATTGAAGTTTCATCCAAAACATATTTGTCACTGTATATGACCCAAACGTTCCCATGCCGCCGAAAGGATGTCAAGCAAGTAGTCATCAGTCAGTAGTCAGCATGAATATGGTATAAAGTATAAGCTTAAGGTAAGCACGAATAGGATTCTCGCGTGGCTCAATTGGACATGCGATAGACTTCATGACTACAACTCTGATGGAACTGCGCTTAGCCAATCTGCCCATTTGTCGACTGTATAAAGAACCATTCTACCACGCCCTGCTATCCCTACCATATTCGTGAGTTCCCTCCGTCCAGCGTCAGAGGACGTTTTGCTCGCCCAAGTATCCAAAACCCAAAAAGACCAACTAAACCAACCAAGTCTAAACCAAACCAAACCTGTAACTCTCCTCCACATCCACATCTACAGAACGAAGAAGAGCACACCCCAGCTAACCTCCCTCTCCACCCAGCAACCATGTGCCAACAAACCCGCGGAACCGTACACAAGTGCGGCCACCCTCGCACGCGCGAGCTCTTCGAGCGCTGCGCCGCCTCCTGGCGCACCGGCATCCCGTGCATGAACACCCTCTTCCCCCTCAGGACCCTGACAATGTGCTACGACTGCGAGGAAATGGAGCGGGCAACGGTCAAGATCCTTAAACGCCATTCGCAAGCACCGAGCCTGGCGGATCAGATCGTGCTGCCTGAGACGTCCGAAACGGGCGCGCGGAAGGCTAGGGCCGCGCAGAAGGAGACGTGGGCGAAGCTTTCGGAGAATTTGAGCAAGGAGACCGAGGCGTTTAAGACGTGAATGGTGAGTACTTGTGGTTTCCTTTCTTTTCGTTTCCTGATGTGTGGCGTGGAAATCGCTGATTGCTTTGTAGGACTCGCTCGCAGAGGGATGATAAGCTTGAAGACCGACCCAGGCAAGTTGCTTGCGTGAGCGAGCAGCTGATTTTTGAAAGTTGGCGCTGTAGAGGGCTTGACTTGAAGCCGAGAGAATGATCTGTTTTGTTTTCTTTCCAAGACTGCGCTCGGTGTGTTGGCGTATTTGTTTACTGTCAGGATGGGGTTCTATGTCGCCGTTTTGGCTAAAGTACCCGTCTCACGTTCAAGCCGTCGTCTCACAGAGTGCTGGAACCCTGATAGCGTTGTTCTGGTTTCATAATATCTTTGTTAATATATCCATCTGAGCTTCGAGATTGCCGTGAGTTTCATGATATCCAGAATCAATGTCGTTTGATCAAGCATCAACCTTCCAGCTTTGCAGAAGCAAAGTAACCCTTGTTCTCAACAATGCCACGGTTTTTGACCACAGCGGTATACTTCACGACCCACTGTGGCTGCACCTCTCCTTCGAGAGCTGCCTGGCCGTTCATGCCATTTGCCTTTGATTCGCCATGGAGCGATTTTCTCTTGTCGCCTGCTTTCGCCGAAGGTGCAAGTACGCCAGCGCCATCAGGGCCAGGACCAAGTAGTTCTCTCAGCGTACCGCGGGGAAGAATGTTCGAGCAGTCGTTATGCACAAGCAACTCGACACCCTTTTCTTTGGCCAATGCCAGCAGGTCTCTGGGGACCGAGCAGCAATCGCGAAGGTTGATCTGGTCTACCATCGGACGTCTGGTCGTGCCCTCGAGGAACATCGCTAGACGCTCTGTGCCGAATTCTGCAACGCCGAGTTTGTTCACCAGGCCCTCCTCCTTCAGAGCTTCGACGGCCTTCCATGACTCCAGGATACTGTCGATTCCCTCGGGCTCTGACTCGACCGGTCCGCGGGTGGAGATCTTGCTTGGGCAGTCCTCTTGCTCGTCGAAGTAAATACCAGGGAAAGAGACAATGAGTAGATCCACCGAAGGAACGCCGAGCTCCTTCAGAACGAGGCTGACAGCTTCGCGAGTTTGAGTCTTGCGGGACGCAGCATCGTTTGAACCGCCAGGAAGGTAGAACAATTTCAGGGTAATGTCGTACTGTTCTCTTTCCTCCTCCAAGCCGGGGTTTGAAGTGTCCAAGCTGGGTATTTGTAATTCAGTACCATCCGCGCTCTGCTTTGTCCATGACTTGTAATGCATCTTTGAAGGCGTGCCGTTCCCGTTGCTGGGGCCATTGCCGTTGCTGTTGCCATTGGTCTGATCGTGAAAGGACTGCTCGTCGAGGTTGGAGCGGAGGGACGAGACGAATTCGGCGTTGGATTTGCTGCCGACTAGACGGCGGACGGAGGAGCCAGCGCCCATGATGTTACTGTGAAGAAGGAAGCGGTCAGAGTCAGATCAGGCAGATCGCAGATGTCGTGATTGAGGGGTCTTGCGCGTACGAGGTAGAGAGGATCAGCTTCATGGCGGGCGGCGTGATCCGAGTGGTGGGAGGTCTTGAAGTGTATGTGGTGGGATGTTTCTTTCTGACAACCTATTGGACAAGCATGAACAAGAGATGTGTATGAGTATCTAGATATGTACAATACTGGAAGTCGTAAGTGAACAATAACCGAGAGAATAAAAAGAAAAATGTGGGTGTAAGGATGATGCGAGGGCTAGGCGAGATCATGAACTTCCTCGTTAGGCACTTTCTGCCCGGCCGGCAAGTGTGACGGAGCGGCGAGGGAGGTAGAGAGTTGCTTAGATGATCATCTCATCTTCTGCTGTCAAGTCTCTCCACTCATCATCATCAGCCAGGTGGGGGTTCAGAGGGCAAAGGGCAATTCAAGCCTCAGGCTTCCAAAATCCACTCTCACCAACGAAGAAGCACCGCAAAGAGCTCCACCAACTCACACATTTCTTCTCATATTACCAACACCATGGCCATCAGGTATACTGCAACACCTGCCCAAGCCTGCAAACCTCACCACTGACAACATACCGTTCAGGTACCTCATCCTCCTCTCGCGCCAGGGCAAAGTCGTGTGTCATCACCAACCTCGTCCCTTGAGCCCGTCCGGCCCATACTGACTCTCACTCCCCTTCAGCGCCTGGCCAAGTGGTTCACCACTCTCTCGCCCAAAGACAAGGCGAAGATTATCAAGGATGTCTCCCAGCTAGTCCTCGCCCGCCGCACGCGCATGTGCAACTTCCTCGAATACAAAGGTAGCCTGCGCCCCTTGCCCCGGTCACCCACCCGCCTGCCTTCCCTCGCCAAGTCACTCTTATGTTCCGCCAGCCTCACCTGAGCAACAACAACAATCCTCCAAGGCACTTGCTGACACCGTCATCACCACAGACACGAAAGTCGTCTACCGCCGCTATGCCTCGCTCTTTTTCATCGCCGCCACAGACAACACGGACAACGAGTTGATCACCCTCGAGATCGTCCACCGTTATGTCGAACAGATGGATAAATACTACGGCAATGTCTGCGAGCTGGACATCATCTTCAACTTTCAAAAGGCATACTTCATCCTTGATGAGTTGTTGATCGCCGGCGAGATGCAAGAGAGCAGTAAGAAGAATGTGCTCAGGGTTATTGGCGCACAGGACAGCCTTGAGGACATGGAGGTAAGTCTTTCAACTTACACCCACTCTGCAGTCCATCAGTTCTGCGACTCTTCGACAACAGACCTCCCCAGTCCCTTATTTGTAAACACCACCCACTGATTCCCTCTCCCCCACAGGTCGAGGATGAAGCTATCACAAGAATTGGCTGATCATCCTCCCTCTCTTTATCTCGAGTCGCCTTCCTTTACACCAAATACCGCTATCGGTTGCTAACCGCGCACTTTGCGCTCCAGGATGAGGCCGAAGACATCCAACAACTGGAAAAGTCACTGCGGCAAGCCGGCTTCCTTTGACAAGATTTATGCAGCGCGACAACACGCCGCTCAGTACCTCTCGCCCATTTTTACAGAGAGGGAAAGGCGAGCGTTACCATCGCATAGCGCGCAAGGCGTTGATGGTGTTTTATTGGGTGTTTTGGGACCAATGTTGAATGATACCCCCATTGCCGAGAGTTCCACATGGGACATGGCTTTGAATCATGGCTGTTGTTTTTGAAGCCTTTCTTTGCCATTATGTATGCTAGAGTGCCCTCGCCATAGGCAGGGTTCAAGGGCTATTTTTTACGGCCTTCCGCTCAATGCAAACTTGAAATGATTTGAAACTGTCTCGGTGTGCTGCACCATCCATCTCCTCTGTCCGCCATTCATCGAAGCATGTGGTATTTTCATTTGTACGGAAA
>MSJI02000361.1:0-25335 GCA_001931905.2 Cladosporium sp. IMV 00045 | reverse complement strand
GTATCGGGTATCGTTTTCGGAACCTATCGATCCACCGTTTACTAATAGGAGGGTAGGAAGTCGGAGTCGAGCTTAGGCGGAAGCGGGAGTTACGGATTTCTTCGGCGAGTTCTCTCGTTAACGCGAGAGTAATAGGGACTCCCGACTTCGATAATCGAGTAATAGACTTTAGGAGAGCCTTCTCTTCGGCCGTCGAGAGTATCTTTTGCGATTCGTGCGATAGAGAGTAGGAAGTTCGGTTAGAGAGCCGCGAAGCGAGAGAAGAAGGAGGGATATTAAACGCGTAAGCGCACTTTCGAATCGAGGTATATTCGCTATTTCGGTAGGCCGTTAGGGCCGTAGTAAGCGTATCTTCGGTATAGGTAGGCATAAGAAAGGAATAAGAAGAAAGGACACGTAAAAATCGAATAATAACGCGAGATAAGCGCGCGGGACTGTCCCGCTTCTAGTACTGTCCCGCTTCCCCTACCGTAACGTTACGACAGCCTTTTCGTGCAAAGTCTCCTCCAGCACGGATCAAGATCAGACACGACAGGCGCACACGGCTCGAGTACCAGAGTCGATACTCGGTCAAGGTGGCACCACTTTCTAGATGACCTCTGTTTCATGTGTGATTCCGAACACGCGGGACAGAGTGTTACGTCGATTGGGGTTGAAGAAGGCGCAGGCGGTGCCACTTTCTGGATCACCACTGCGGAACGCTATCAAGAAAGTGCAGCGTGCCACTTGAAAGAGGTCTTGCGTATTCTCGCCAAATGTTCTTCCGAGGGGACGAGTAGGAATTCCATCATGGCTGAAATCGCTCTTTGCTCTGTGGAACGCAGCCAAGATCGAATATCGGCATACGTGAACAGGCTTGAGCGGCTTGAGAGGCTGAAGCCCGAGGACAGTTTGTTAAGTGGATATGACGCTCAGTCAAGCGGTAAGGTTCCTCCCATCGGACGTTCGACTGTTTGGCATTTTCTGACTTCAAGAAGAAGGCATGATTTGGTCGGGCATCAGAGCATTATTGGCGCAAAAGGAATGCAGTCACGGTCTCTGCAAGGCTGCATATGAGTTTCGACACACTTTCATGTACGACTTGCTGAAGGAATTGAGTGAGAGCAGCAATGACGGCGGTCTTCTATCCTCTGCAAGGCATCTGGTGGCTAGGCTGGGTCACTGGCACAAGAGTTCGATATCACTTGTCGCACATGCGCCTGGATTTCTCACCATCATACAGAATGCAGCCGTGCGATCGGTGCAGCCTCCAACATACGAGAAGATCAGCTTGCAGTTGGATAAGGACTTGCACAACTTGATCCTACGAGTCTTTCCGAACTTCAAGGGATCTTGTATGTGTGACGCATTACTCGAAAGACTCCAAAAAGCCGATTCTCTGATCCAATGGTTTCACTCAGCCAATGCGAAGGCAAAGGCAAAGACCAAGCCACACGCTGAGGTGGTCATGTTGGAATTTTTCCATGTGAAGGGCATGCAATTTTTCAACGATGACAGATACATTGCATGCAGCAAACCGTCCTGCTATTGTTGCGATTTGTATTTTCGCAACCATCCATTGGAGACGCACAAGCGACCTTGCCATGGTAACGTGTGGGTCAGATGGACTGTTCCGCGTTGGGAAGAATTTGCGGAAGACAAGAACGCAATCCAAGGAATACTAAGGAGGATGGCAAATACGACCAAAGATTTGTCGTACGCATCATTCCAAAATGGTGTCCTTCCACGCACAAGGTTCGAGTCAACAATCGGTATCACGACAGCGAAGATGCAAAGTACCCGCTGACTTCTGGAGGATTCGATTCACCCAATGTGTTGTTGCGGCGCAAAGATGATTGAGATTAGTCAAGTGGTGTGCGGGCGGCATTTTCTTGGGGTTTGGTTGCGCGCATTGTGCAAGCATGATCTCATACGTTCCAAAAACAAGATGGCGACAATGCATTCGTGACGTGATGTTTTTTGGCTTAGAAAGTGATAGTCTTCCACTCTATCATCCTGTCTCTCAAATAATTGGACTAGTGGCTGGGTTTGGTATTTAGTCACATAAGAAGGTTCCGATACTGCGTCTCGTTGTGAAACAACTTTTGCTCCCGAAGTGGTCCATATTGATTTGTACCACGGCACATAATGCGCGATTGTGTTGTTGCGCTGGCTAAAGTGGGACAGCGATCATCCAGCATTCTACTTCGTCCAAATGGTGTGAAGCAGCGTGGTGTTAAATATTGATTGACGGCTGCTTCGAACGTTCCTAGAATCTATAGCATGCTCAAGTTGGATTTCAAGATGATTTTCAATTGTTGCGGTCTCCCATTTCACGATTGGAAAGGTGTACAGAGCCATCTAAGTACGCATCCAGCCCATACAGACTGCCTGAGATGTCGAAAAGGCTTTTCGAATACAACGTCCTTCGAGCAGCATATGCGAGATTCGAGTCTCCACAAGCAAGGCGCGATATTCTCCCACTGGCGGTCTACAAGCGACACATATGATGATCTCGTTTTCAGAGAGCGAACCGCGTACGCCACGCAACATCGGACAGCAGACGTACCGATGAACACGATCCAATACAGTGGCATTCTGTCGGCTACTGTGAAGCCGGTCTTCAAAACAGCATACAAACTCCGGTTTGCGAGACCCACAGTCCAAGATATTATCAGGTCTACGGGAACCACTCTGGATCCTGAAATTGTTGGTGCAATCCTCCAGGGCGCTCTTCGACTACTCCCAATAGACGAGAGCCCAGAGGGCGAGGTTGCTCGGAAAACCAAGATGGCAACGAAAGCAGCAGAAGCTTTGGCCGCAGAAACAGCATTTGCCGTCAAGATACGAGCATATCAACCCCAATCTTCCAATGAGACGGAGCGGAGAGAGAACATTCGCCGTGCCATCGAGGCCGGGTCCGCCGATGTCGTCAGATTAACCCCCGATATACTCTTCTCGAAGGTCACCCGACTCTGCGGATTCGATTGCAAGTGGATCGAATACAAGAATATGTTCGGTTTCAAGTCAAACCCTTTCGTGCACAAAAAGAACAAAGCACAGCTGCGACGATACGTGGCAGCGTTTGGACATGGAATTGTGGTCTATCGACTGGGGTACGAGTCTGAACATCTGGTAATTGATGGCTTAAAGGTCATGAGGGAAGAAGATCTGTTGCGGTGGATCACTTCACAGGAGGTTCTTTCAGAGCAGAGGTCGTTGTGATAGAAACTGTGCTTCGTCAACCAGTCGGATCAAGGGCGTTGAATCTCCCTCAACTTAAATTAAGAGAACGTTCACTTTCACTCGAGAACTTCGAGCTCAATACTTCACGAGGAATGCGCTTTCATCATCAGCCCGTAACGATTTCCAGCACATTGAGTGGACAAGTACACACAGATGTTGCACGGTGTACTATGTGAGCGAGTGGACGATCCTGTGGTGGCAACTTCTGCCTCCGCCCCGACCTTGCAAATTCGGCGCTAAATTGCAGCGTGGCGATTTAGCGCCGTCTACACATGCAGACGACTTTAAGCACAAAACGATGAGTCAACGCTCGGAGTTGCATCTTTAGACATGAATGTGCAAACGTGGTCAACCATGCCGGATGGCAGCTGAGAAACCACACGGCTCGAGGTAGTCAGCAGTCTTAGGTGTTCGTGATTGTAACACGTCACCACCAACATACCATTATGTGGCATACCGAAGCGACAACGTGTGCATGCTTCGCATTTGGCATGCTCCACGTGATTGGCGCCATGCCATAGAGAGGGGTTGATTGATGGGATCTGTGATCATGCTGCTGCCATGCCCATCGTATCACCGACAATTGCGTATGCTGCCCCATGCTGCAGCATGCTTTCAAGCGAGCCCGGTCCGCCTAGGTTAGCAAGAGATGGATTTGCCCCAGATATATAACATGACAGGCAATAGCGGATCATTTTTCGATTCTCTGCCCGGGTTAACTAAGACTCTCACAAAGGCGCGCATTGCACAGTCAACATATCAACTAGCATATACGAAGTCACCTACGCTATGGAGAAAGCGAACAAGAATATCAGAGAAGCCGCCACTTCAACCGTGATCGGCTTGTACGGACTTCCAGGTTCGGGCAAGACCACTCTGCTACATCGATTGCAGGAGCATCTTAGCAAAGAGTCATTCCTGTTCTACGAGGGTTCTGACGTTATCGCGAGCTTGGTCGAAGGAGGCCTCGAGGCTTTCAAAGATCTCGAAAGCTCGGAGCAGGCTATTTACCGGCAACGAGCAATTGAGCATATCAGACAACAATGTACACTCACGGGGCGTACGGGCCTTGTCACAGGACATTTCATGCTCTGGTCCGAAGAGAGCGGATTTGCAATACCGATATACACTGCCGCTGATCTCGCGACATTCTCCCACGTCATATACATGAACACGTCGGCTGAAGAGATCGTCAGTCGATGCATCAGTGACACCTTAAGAGCGAGACAGGCACATCCGCATTCAGCGATCGAAGAATGGAGACGAAAGGAAGAATCCGATCTGCGAGACCTGTGCAGCCGCAACGACATTCTATACTATAGCCTTTCAAGTACTGCGACAACGGAGAAAGTCGCAGAGCTTTGCTTGGACTTCGCTCAGCATTCACAAGAACACAATTTGGAACGTGCAAGACATGCGCTGGACTCATCTTTTGATCGAAATCCAAGTTCTGTCAGCTCAACCCAAACTACGCTTGTGTTTGACGGAGATAAGACCCTTGCGTCCTTCGACACTGGCAAGATGTTCCATGACGCCGTCAGCCGAAAGTTATCAGGCGTCGACGCAGACTTTCTTCAGAATCTGTTTGGGGGTCCACTGGGATACTCATATCTCGCTTTTCGGCAACTGGTTCTCATCTACGATGAGATCATGACGGACTGCATGTTCGAGGAGATCTGCTTCGAGACAGCTTCAGCGGTTCACATGCACACAGAGATGGCATCTCTTTTGGAGCGCGCATCAAGAACGCCTCACACGAAAGTCGTCGTTATCACTAGCGGACTGAAAAGGATCTGGGAGAATGTACTGCAACTAGCGAAGCTCGACCGCGCTGTCCAAGTTATAGGAGGAGGTCGCTTGCACGATGGCTACGTAGTCAACGCAGCGGTCAAAGCACATCTTGTCTCCCGACTCCGAAACGAGTATCGTCAATACGTGTGGGCTTTCGGAGATAGCATACTCGATCTCGAGATGCTACAAGAAGCAGATCAAGCTGTGGTCGTTGTGGGCGACGAGGAGACCAGAAGCCGCACTATGGATGATGCCCTAGATCAAGCGTTGAGATCAACCCAGCTACGTGCAAGACAAGCGTTGCTGCCCAGATCTGTGCGACCAAGACTCGACTTTACGCGCCTCCCGCCGTGCGATCCTGCCAGTGACGACTTCATCAAGAAGCTCTTGCTGCCTCGCATGGATGTACGTGATGAGACAGAGTCTAGCGCGGCGAAGCTCCTCATGACTGCCACCCGTGATGCCGAGAAGAATGGACCTCTGCTTCGAAAGGCTCATGAACGAGTGGGGCAATATTTGGCTACTCGTATCCTGACAGAGGTGATCGGACTCGAAGAATACCCAATCAAGCACGTTCAGGGTGGGCTTGCTACCGGATACCGGCTTCGTGGGGAAGCGCGGACCCTTGTGGTGGCTTTGATGCGGGGTGGAGAGCCTCTCGCACTGGGCGTCAGCGACGCTTTCCCGGGCGCCGCATTTCTCCATGCGAAGAACAGCGGTGACATCAGGCACACACATCTGAATGACTGCGAGAATGTGATTCTGGTCGACTCGGTCGTCAACAATGGGACCACGATGAAAGACGCCATCGAGCACGTTCGTGCGCTCCGGAGCAAGGTCACGATAGTGGTAGTGGCATGCGTTGTGCAAAGGCGTTCCATCGGGAACGAAGGCCTACTCCGCGCAGCAGCCATCAAATGTGGCATCAAGCTCGTTACTCTGCGCGTCTCTGATAATCAATTTACTGGCCAGGGAGCAACTGACACTGGGAATCGTCTTTTCAACACGACATTCCTCCAGTGAATTATCTGAGTGAGAGAGGGGTTGTATTCTGGAAAGTCGGGTGCTTCTTTCGGACGCTAGGGTTGGGATCAATTACTCGTTCTGCGCTGTTCAACAATACTTGGGAGTGGATATGAAATTATTACTATCGCCGATCAACTGCTAAGTCTGCATACTAATTGTTGGAGCCGTCTTAATATATGATATCATGTTATTCCCTGTGTGCATCTGGCGGTGAACATTGAACCTAATGAGACCCGTCCATGGAAAGTCTATTCACCCTGAAAATTGTTACTTCTTTCGGCAACATCATGGGCGGTCGATCATGAGGTAGAAGTATTGAGAATGATGGCTTACATTTGTTCTTGGGTGAATTATTTCCATTCATAATTCTAACTTTGACTAAACACAATACTTTAATCCAGATCACCGCCCATCGGTCCAACTCTAACAATCGAACCGCTCGGTCAGCACCATGTATCTCTTGACCTCGTTGAACTTCATGCGAAGGCCGAATCTAGACAACGTCGCACACATGGTGCAATTCATTCGCCAAAAGCATCATCAGATCGAGGTTGAGCGAAAATTCGTCCCAACTTCACATTTTTTGGAAAATTGGAAGCTTCTCCTAAATCACCATGATACATTGCATTCCACCGACACGGAAAAGGCACTTGTGCCAGCTGAACGGCTTGAACTTCATGACATCTATTATGAGTGCAAAGAAAGCCTTTGGAGGAAAGGAATTTGGGTCAGGTTTCGCACCTTCACGCCTTTCCAAGGTTCAAAGCCGAAGTCGGGCATCTGGAATGCCAAGTTACGGCTGGATGGCGACTTCGCGAATTCGCGTATGATGGAGGTCCATGGCGAACAAGAGGTCTACGAGCTACTACGGAAACACGCACCAGAAGTGGCTATGTCTGACTTGACAATGTATGCCGATTTGATTACAACACGTCAGGCCTGGAAGGTCCCAAATGTCTTCTTAGGACATCAGTGCGAACGTGGTTGGGAGATGAATTTGGTACTGGACACAGTGGTGACATCTCAGCCGGGACTTTTTAAATGTGGCTCAAGTGCCTTCCGTCACGAAGTGGGAGAAATCGAGCTTACCAAGGAGTCCTCGCTGGACCTTGCGCATGTATCGCATGCTCGCGAAGCAGAAAAGATGGATGCATACTTGGTGCGGGTTATTGGCGAACACCCCTCGCTCTTTGACGGTGGCCGAGATGCTACAGGGAAGCTGGAAGCGTTCACTCGATGGAAATCCGGCAATCCATTGAGAAGCTGAGTTTCGACGGAATGTTAACGTAGACTTTGGTTGATATAAACTTTCATGTGCTCACTAATTGCACATCTAGCTTTGACCGTCTCTGACGTTGAATCTGCTCAAAAATCAGGGCCTTCTGTGCGCCAATGGCACCACATCGGACCAAGAAGAGCTCTTCATAGCCGCGGGTGAGGAAGCGGTGCTGATCTGTAATCAGTGTCTGCGCGCCGGTGGCGAGATGTTGGGTGGCGAGATTTTGACGCGTCTGAGAACGATCAATCAAGACCCTAGCATGCAGCTGCAGCATATGTGACTACAATAATGTGGTTACTCAGTTGATCACGCCACGATTCATAGAAGGTGGGGTATGCGACTGATGTACTCAGCGGACGATTCTCTCACCCTCCGGAAGAATGCAGTATACAATTTTGGTGTTTCGGTGGTGGGGCATGCTGAAGAGACAACAGGCTTAAATCTGACCATGAAATTGTCCGCTCGGTACATTTGACCCATGCTATAAGTCCGTCGTGGCCCACCAAATTCAAGCCGCTGCCACTTAATCGGGTACCTAAGCAAACCATGTCTTGCTACATGGGTGCAGGGGCCTGACACCACTGGCTCCTGCCGCAAAGCCGTAAAGCATGGAAGGCAATAAACCTGCAGTATCTTCGTTATATTGTAACCTAATATAGCCCGGCATACCTAAGATGCCCCACTAATTAGTTCCGACAAATATCAATGCTCGCGATTTGGATCTTCCTGTTCAATCTTTGTTCGTCCTCGACACATATGAACCACGTCAAAACCTGTCCGTCTTTGCAAGCCACGAAGTGACCATGGATGATGCTGGGCGAAGCGGTGAACAGATTTGCCATAATCTCCGAGACGTGTTCGAAGGGGCCAAACCACCTCTTAAAACTCAAGAAAATCAGGCAGCGCCTTCAGGCCAAAAGGCAAACCCCAGCCGTGGAGAAGCTCATTTCGATATACGAATTGGATAAGCTAAGCAACATAACATTACGCCTTTTGAACGAAGGGTCTTTTGAGTCACAGGTTCGCACGAACTTTTGGTGTCCCATCAGTGCAGGTACTGATGACGTTCCAGACAGACCAAAGACAGAAAGCTGAGGCCCTCATTAAAAACACCTCTACCACTGTACCACCACCTCAACCCTGCTTGCCAGTTTCCAGCAACGCGCTGGGGATTGAAAGTCATGTGGCTGTAGTAGATGAAGATTCCTCTGCTCAACAAGCAGCAACGATACTCGGCGCTTCGCAAAACAGAGGCCTGCTCAACGCGGACCAGTCACTTTCGTCGTTGACGCCAGTCTACCTTCCTTACAGTCTCCAACATACCCTCTTGCTCGCCGCACAGCGGATGCTTGAAGATTCACTTTTCACATTTGGTGCAACAGCCATGCGGGAGATGATCAAAGAGAAGGGCTGGGACTGTGCACGATGCGTTGAGCTCAATGATTGGGTCAAGATACTTCGGAAGCGCAAAGATCTTCTACCTCGCGCGAAAGTTGAGGCCCTCAACAAACCTTTGATGTCGCTTTTCAACGCAGTGGTTGAGCTCAGACACACGGCAGTCCATCGAAAGCGGACAACCGCCCGTGAAATTGGATCGCTTCTTGAGGATACCAAAGCTTTCCTCGATATTCTCAACGATAGCGTATCGGCAGAAGCAATTTCTGACATCTGCCAGGCCTTCAATTATCTTTTGGATGATCTTTGTGCGCACAAAAGTTCTGTGCAAGAACAGCTTCGAGTCGTAATGAGGGAGAAAAAGACTCAATTCTACCAACTGCAAATTGAGGAGCATCTGGCTGTCGCTCGCATATCCAGCGAAAGCCAGGAATATGAGCTTTGTGCGATCACTAAGTTTCAGCAAACAACTTCTTTCAACGAACTCGCCAGAGACCACGCTGGAATCCAGGCTTTGGGTGCCATATCTCCTAACAGCGAATGTAAACAGCATCTTGGAAATCATTGCTTTCAATTTTGTGAGACTTGCATCGAGGATATCCGGAATGGCAGCGGCAATCCATTCCAAGTCGGACTTCATAATCATGGCTCAACGTCCTGGTTCTCAAACGCAATATTTGGGCAAGATGCAGCGAGTAAAGAAGAATCAGTTCTTACAAGGGCATCTCGATCAGAATTTGTCGTGGCACTTCTCTTCATCGTGCTGACTCTGGGGGTTTTTGTATATATTCTGAGAACGAGGATTCTGCAGGCTCTGTAGTTGTCGAGAATCCAAGCTGCTCTGATTCCATGGGCTACGGGTTGAATTTCTAGAACACAATTCCCCACAAGTCTTTCCATTCTCTCCACAACGCCCTGGTGACTTGATCATGAATCCCGAGTGCGTCTTGAGTTTAGCTCATCTCGTTCGATAATCTTACGAGTCCAGGCATGTACGACGCAAGAAGAGCAAGACGTGAAGTCCACAAGTCACCACAGGATTTTCTCATATTCTCCAGGTGGCCTGAGTTTGCTTCTTCAATCCGAGGTGGATGTTTGCGACTGCTGTTGTTTCGAGCAAGACTCCGGGGAATTCCCAATTCGATCATCACTGCCGCCAATCTGCCCCGCGCCATCAGGGAAGGCGACCTTACCCCAAACGGATTCGCCACTCCAAATGCATTTGGCAGACAATTCGACGCTTCCATTGGCTGTCGTTGACGTCGGTATGAAGCACAGCTTGGAATGTCTCGTAGAGATCAAGTCTCGAGACAAAAAGAACACCAAAATGGACGACATCATGGTCCAGATGTGGTTTTCAGGGCTTCATCGACTCTATCTTGGCCGACACCTGCGAGGATTGTTTGTCTTTACTGATGCATATCAGAAGGATGTTACCTCAGACTTAGCGATGTAACAAAGGCAGAATGAGAATGAGATCGCCATCTTCGTCGGTCTACTCAAACATGTCAAGCAAACGGTATGTCAGGTGGCTTCAGATGGTGGCTGTGTGAGGTACGCTTTGGTTTTCCAGCAACGTCGGTCTGGGAACGGGCTAGAGCTGTGGCGGCGTGAGAGAGGCCAAGATCTCGTGAAGCAAGAGACATTGGCAAAAATGCAATGATGCCTAGTGTAGCATGATGAGATGCTTGGTGTTGAGATTTGATACGTTCAAAGAATGTTACTTGATTCAAGTCGCAGCCTGCTTGCCTTATATACAACAGTGGGTGATAAATGTGGCGCTGCCGATCTTCATGGCTGAGAAGTCCATAGCACGAGCAACACCTCGACAGAGAGCAGTCAAATCCATCACGTGAGGTTCTGCAGCGGTCTGTCCTGAATATGCCGCAAATTTGTTGAGCTTACAATTGCTTTGGCATTTTGATCACCCCATTGCATCGCGTATCATAATTAACACTACAATCGATGATTCGCAGCAGTTTTTCACATACTCCAGCACATGCATAGAGCTCAGTCATGGTACCATATCCCATCTTCTCGACCAAATCAACATCCAAGAACATAGGGTCACGTAAGGGTGTTGATAGCTTGTGGCGGAAAGTGACCAGGGAGTTCGCTGCTCAGATATTGAAAACCAATGGAGATGGTGTAGCGGTTTCGTAGACTCAGCGAACGATGTCCTGTTACTAGCTTCGTTACTTAGATTGAGCACGAGGCTAACCCTAACCCTGGACTAATTCTAAACCTATATACTAAGGAGGCTTGTGAGTCCCGATCTGTGCGACTTGCTGTCGCTCTACGCCGGTCGCGTTGCTCTAGACACGTTAATTCATGTGATGTGATACCTCGTGTAGAGCGACATGCTGTGAAGCTGGGGAAGTGTCGCTCTGTTAGCGCAGTCCTTCCTTTGGGTGGCCTCAGGCCATCACACCGCTCTCATTCCTGAGCTCAACAACAACTTTCGATATATTCCACCAAAATATATGCGCAAGGTTCATTCAGTCAACGCAATTGTTTAGATTGTTACAGTCTACGTACTGCAGAGTGTCGTGTCAACAGTTCGTGTGTCATGGAAATGGTCCCAAAGGCCTCGAAAGTCCCAAAACCGCGTTTGAATCCGGAACACACGGGCTTCAAGCCTGAAGCTGGGCTGGCAGTGCCCTGAACAAGAAGAGTGGTGAAACGAGGTCCTGATGAGGTTATGCATCTGTCTATGTGGCCTGGGTAAGTGATAACATACATGCACATACGAGAGAGCTTACTGCTTGCTTCATTCCCCCAAAACAGATTTTCTCGCATTCAGGGAGGGATAAATGTGCGGGAGGTTGGCGTGCTTCTTGTAATAAGTTTCGTGATTGATCTCACAAACGTTTCCGTCGCGCGCACTGTGCTTGTCGCAGTATTCTCTAGAACAGAGAAGGCATTCATGTGTCTCGCCAACGGTAGCCAGAGACCCATGCAATAATGGTCTACTCTTCCTCATTCTATCGCAAATGTAGCAGGGCGTCCTTGTATCCATCTCCGATTTGTGCAGCGGATTACATGGATCGTCCGCCTGACCACGAGTATACTCTTTGTTTTCATCCCGAGCAGGCTTGACTTGAGGCGGGCCGACTTTGTCATCAAAGCTCGGCTATCTGTGTCAGCTTTGTGGCGGAGGTGATAAGACTTAGCATTGGACTGACCTCAATCGTGCAAGTTGGTGTCATGTCAATTTTTTGTCCACAGGACGGTGTGTGAACAATCTTCCACCGCTCATAAAGGTCTGTCGGGAAAGACCTCCTCGTTTCCGTTGGGTGCAAAAGAAGCTTATCGTGTGCCATATCATAGGTGATGGCACTGTGTCCTTCGTGTTTCACCGTTGCAATTATTTGTGTGATCAATCCAGCCAGTCGTTTGAGAGTCTGCTGATTCGAACTCTCCCAATTTCTGACATCTGTCGACACATCTTCGACAACGGGAGCACTGAATTTGCCTCTCTCGTGATAAGCCCGTACCAACTTCGGGGTCTGGGAGATCCAAAGCTGTGGAGCGACATCCTCCATTGAGAGGGGTTTGTGATGAACTCTTGTCTTGATCTCAAGTGTGGATCGAAGGGATATGTCGCGTCCGCCTTGCTTTAAAGTCAACTTCGACACGGACGGATCAATCTCTGGAAGTGCATTGCTTCGTGAAAGAGTCATGGCTCCAAGCATGTCCGAAAGGTTATCTGCTGGACTTTCCTTCCTCGAAAATTGCTCTGCACTATCATCATCTATATAGCCGTCCGTTTCGTGGCGGATGATGAAGCGAAGCGTTCCAAGACGGTACGATATGATCCTGTGATGCCCTGTGCTGAGAGGAAGCTCATTGACCGTGTAAGCCTTTTCGAACTCACGGCCATAGCCCTTGAATTCATTCGGTCCAATAAACTCGGTTGTCGATGTTTCCTCGCGATGGAAAATTACGGTGTCGTTGATGGGCTCTACCCTTATGTTGAAGCTTTTGATTCCATGTGGACTAGAACCTGGGTCGACGAACGAGAGGAGCTTGCGAATGTTGTTACGATCGCTGACAACGTCAGTGGAAGACATGTCGAATAAAGGATTCGCGGTATACAGCGCTCGGAAGAGGGGCTCCAACGGGCTTTCAGGAAGGCGAGCCGCATTTTGGGCAATGTAAACGAGGCCACTGTCTTTTCGCAGCTGACGAGGAGCGCTTCCCTTCGACCAACGGCGTGGTAGACCCGGCACAATTATCGTGGGGGACGAGGCTTCAATCCAGCTGTACGAAGAAAGATGCTCTAGGCCGGCAATTCTTGTATCTGGAGAAGCATCAAATTTAGAGAGGTCTGTGCGAAAGATATCCATGACTGGAGTGCTTCTAGGGTTTGGGTTTTGCTATCAGACTCTGGTGGAGACTGGGAGACTGGGAGTCGTAAAAGTTATGATCAGGGCAGGAAACAAGTTTCATCCTGAGGATGATAAGTCTTTTGTCATACGTTGTCGGCGCGGGTGCCTCGATTACGGAACAATGGGATCACGTTCAATCAGCCGAGCCGCTGCGCGACCGAACACTTCAAACGAGGTACGTTTGACCAGCTGGTGCAGTTTACAACCAATAGCAGAAGCAGCAAAAATTAATGCTCATGCAGAAAGAGAGGATTTAGCCATCAGTATCTCACCACCAGGTTAAGAGCAAACATGTGAAAGGACAGTGAAACGCGCCACTACTTGCGTATCTCTACTCCGCCAAGAGTGAGCTGGAACGAACGAGATATCATGCACAAGGGATCATACACGACTGTACCTCCGTGCCCTGGCGTGAAGATGAATCCGTAATGTTCGATGATCCTGCAATGTGGCTACTGATGTATGGTTTTGCTTGTTCATATAATAGGAACCCCGCTTTTCAATGTAAGCCCTATCGGTCTACGTGGTTGACGAGGAGCGGATCAGCTGGGTTTATCGCCACGGGCGACGGAAAGCTTCGTTCCGATTCGATGACACGTTCACCGGTTTTGCTGCGTCGCGTCATCAGATGTCTCTGAAGCACGAGAACTCTGGGTATGGACAAATCATGATATAGGAGGATGAAGCATGTGTTGGCAGAAAACGCAAAGCGCGCATATCTGCGAGGCCGCCCGCATCATATCGATTCTGGGCAAATAGAGTGGGGTATCACCGCGTGTATGTATTGATGCCAGTGCCAGATGACAGTTTTCTAGAGCAAATGCCCCTATCTTGCGTTGCAGGAAGATGACTGCATCGCGATAAAGCAGACAGCTTGAGCGTTACAAGACAACGTCTAGTACAAAGTGCGACGATAGCATGCATATGCTGCATGCCCGCGCGTAAAACATGGGTTGACACGCAACACATACATTCTTAAGTGAAAGAGATCATGTGCCACCGGGAGAACGCCTATGTCATCAAAGGAAAAAAGAAAAGGCTGAATTATGGGCAGTATGGTGCATATCATGTTGTGATCCATGAAGCGAAAAATCGCGTTTCCATAATATCTGGTCTGGCGTATGACTATACGAATGCACAAATTCAGCTCCGAACATGTGATCATGACTGCAGTACAGAACAGCTTACAGTCCTGGTTAACCACTCAAAGCCCGACTCCATTAGCGCTTGTATAGGATCTGGTCAAAGTATATATTTTGTTATTCCGGGGCGGTCCTGAGGCCTAACAAAGCCGCGGCTTTCGCTAGTCAGCGTTAAGCCCGGCTATGGTGTCATTTGGCGAGGTAAGGTGTGCGTCCATTGCACGCACGATACTAATCAATGAGATACGATGTAGGTGTGTGACGAGAGCGGACTTCTATTTGATGCTGCAATGCCACGTTTTGTCTTTGAGCCCTGCATCGCACGCACATGTGCGGGTGCAGCACATAGCGCCCGATGGATAGAGACTCTGAGAGACTGAAATTACGCGTAGCCCGTACAAATGGAAGAGCCTCCCTTGAAAATCCGTGCCTGGTTTGAAATCCATTAGACAAGATACTCTTCCCAATATAGGGTTCGGAGAAATGAGCCAACATTTACTATCCAGGTATGGAGCTCCGTGCTCATTGGGCATCAGACTATACGTTTCTGACTATGTGTAGTCTCAGGAAAAGCGGCGATTACTCTGATCTTACCGTCAAGTGTGGCTGGTTCGAAGCCAAGGTGCATAAATGCATCATTTGTCCTCAATCCGAATTTTTTAGAAACGCATGCCAGCGCGGGAAATGGAAGGTAAAGCTTCACTCGACGAGAGCGTATTAAGATGAGGCTGACAACTGTGTAGGAGGGGGACTGTGGATTGATCGAGCTCAAAGCCGCTGCTGATGATGATGACGCCATTGCCGAAGACGACCCTCAAGCTGTTCAGTTGATGATCGACTATCTATATTTTCATGACTACGATCCACAATCAGTCAACGAATTCTCGACTATCACGACTAAAGATGTGAGAGGCGACATGTCCGACGATAGTGCTGCGCTCAAACATCAATCTGAACGTTCAGGACGTCCGTCTCTCACGACAGAAGTGATTGATGGGAAGTCAGAGGATGAAGCCATCACAATATCAGAGCTTCCCGGGGATGGCCGAAGTCATGCGGAGGTGCCGAAACCTGCAAGAAACAAGAACAAAAGCAAGAAAGACAAAAAGAAAAAGGCAACGGTGAATGCCCGATACCCTTCCCCCACCGTTTCGGCACGCGGCTCACCGACCGCGATAGCTTCACCGAGCACTAGCTTCCTCGCAGTTCATGCAAAGATGTACGCAATCGCGGCGAAGTATAGTATACCATCGCTGATGCAGGCTGCCCTCAAAAAGTTCAGAACTGAGTCCCAAGGCGCCTGGGAATGTCAAGACGTGACTGAAGCAATACCCATCGTTTACAATCAGACTGCCGAAATGGAAACGCAGATGCGGGAAGTACTCACAACGTTGATCCTCGAGAACGCACACAGCCTCACGTCGGATGGGAATTTCATCTTAGCTGTCGAGAGGGTCGAAGGGTGTTGTGAGACTAGGGTCCTGCCCCTAAACACTGCAGCTGTTATCTGCTTATCGCACGCTAGTGTTTCATGCTGGCTACATATACACAGTCCTTACCTCCAGAATATAGAGAATGTATGGGAATGATTTTGCGTACGATGCTACTGATCAGAAAATGATCAACAAGAGCACGAACCCATTGAACCTGTTCCACTTGCTACCGGAACAAAGGATTCTAGTTTGCCGGGCATGCAAGGCCGGGGTTGCACCGCGACACCTCGTGACCCACATTCGAGCACATCACCGCCGGCTTTACTCTGAATTCCGGACGAAACAATCTGCGATAGAATGGGTTCAATATCGTCTTCTACCATCATTGCGGTGTGCGCTCTTGGATCCGGTGGTCGAAAGCATTCCCGTGCCACCAACTGACGCGAGAGCATTCCCTATCCTGAAAGTGCAGCTCGGCTATGGCTGTAATCATTGCCCCGCAGTGTCAAAACGTGAAGATGAGATAAGAAAGCACTACAATGCCTGTCACGCTTCCGTCCGGCGCGGATGCGGTGGAGCTGTAGCGAGTTCTAGAGGCGTGATGCAGAAACGCCTCAATCGCGAGCATTATGGCGATCAGCCACCATACCAGCCGGCGTCTTACCAACGCTTCTTCACTGCGGGAGTGAAGGAAAGCATATGTTTCCGGGTCAAAGCGTCCGAGAGACCGACACAGGGGGCTGCACCGCCAGGGCATGGTCACTTGTCCAGATCCGACGAAGGCCAGTTTGTGATGGACCAGATCTTCGGAACCCTCGCCCGCCTTGAGACAACGCACTCTCAAGCTGAGAACACTCCCGATGATGCACTCACCAAGACCCAGGTGTCACCGTGGCTTGAGAGAACCCGTTGGTTCCATTACCTCAAAGGGATCTCACTGGACAGGGCTGCAGCGCTTGCTCGACTTCCAGCACAACACGAGGAGCCCGTGTTCTACGAGATCAGTTTGGCCATCGATCGCCTTGTCGAAACATCGCATTCATCGCTTTGCGAGGAAAAGGTGAACTTTTTTGGGCAGAAGCGAATAACGTCTTTCCTACCCGACAGAGAGGTCTGCCTTGTGTACAAACTACAAGAGGCGACCTACAAACAATACAAGCAGACCTGGAAACGGGCTCTTGCATTTGTCTGCCGCACAAGCGATCCAAGACAGCAGATCGAATTTCAACATACCCTGAGCACCCGCCAAACTGCTCTTCTGGATCAAGTGCTTGCGCTGGCTGCAGAAAAGGCAGCGAGGACTTTTTCAGCGTCGGAACCACTCGATCACATGTGTCTAGACTTCTGTTTGTCCCTGCTCGAACAACCTCTCCGTGGAAATATTTTCGAGAGCCCGTTGGTGGGCTTTCTGGCAGTCATGGGCATAGATGAAAACAACAATAGTCTTCACGAGGCTCCCAAATATACACCCAAACTTTCGGCATTCATCAAGATAGCACAGCTCCTCGTGTTGCAAAAGTCTGTTATATTAGCCGAAGAGGGTCTGGTGCAAGATCCTCTAGATCCATTGGACGAAATGCGCAAGAGATTCATGACATTGGACAATGCGACACCTTTCACATGGGCCCTGCATTTACGATCTTTCGGAAAGCGCATCAGAGACTGCACAACGTCCCTCGGCTACATGAGATGGTCGGAGGATGGGCAAACTATCAATTACCGCGACGTCGAGCTTCAGATACCAGTCTTCAAGCGATTTGTGCTACAACAAGTGCAGAGTGCACAGCAGAGCCTAGAGACATTATTCATGCTCGGAGCGGACGAAAGCAGAGCCGAGATCGTGCCCAGGATAGCTCTTCACCAAATCCGCGATGACCCCACGAATGTCGCACCAGGATGGAGCTTCTTAAAAGACCGGCGTAACGCAGACACGATTCCACCAGGCGACATGTGGCTTCTGCAAAGAGTCGTTGGATCAGAAAAGCTGAGGGATCGCTTTTGTACTTTGGACGGCGCACGCCACATCATATGGGATCTCAAACAATTTCAGCTTTATCGTGCTCAGGTCGATCAATTCCTCGAAACGCTTCTCCTACTCGTCCATCTCACTGCAGGTCAACCAGCTCGGGGGACCGAGATCACAGGCTTACAGCATGCCAATACAATGTCCCATCGCAACGTATTTGTTGAAGATGGTTTGGTTGCGATAGTCACTTCCTACCACAGAGGGTACACCTGCACTGGTACAACCAAAATTATTCACCCATATCTTCCACGTGAGATCAGTGAACTCGTGGTGTACTATCTCTGGTTGATACTTCCATTCGTACAGAAAATGACGCTGCTGATTGCCGAGCAGCAGGACCCGGAGAAACTTTCAAGCAACATGAGAAAATTCGATACGCTTACGGAGGGTCATTCAACACCTACGACAAAGAAATCTGCGTTGTGTTTTCTGCTCTGGCCGGCTGGGAAGGGTGCATGGTCTGGTTCTCGTTTGACGAAGATATTGAAGCGGGAGACGAGCAAAATCTGCCAGAGCCCACTCACGTTGGCAACGTATCGCCATGTTGCAATTGCAATCTCTCGCCGTCACCTAGCACAAGGGGGTTTCAAGCGAGATTACGATATTGAAGAGAGCGCCGCAGACGGTCAAACTGCTCACACGTCTTGGACAGCCGGTAGACTCTATGCGCGTGGTCTCGAGGGGGCCCCCGGACATGTTGAAGCAAGGCGAGCTGGGTTCCGTATGGTCAGCCGAAGCTGGCACAAATTTCTTGGGTTCAGCGACCCTACACTCACGAAGAAAAGGGTATTACAGGATGTGACGAACTCCACAGGTTCAAAGCGAGCACGGACTGAGGAGGGCAGAAGGGAAGATATTGAGGGTAATTCAAACTCGGATAATCTGTGGGAATACTAGCATGCCGGTGATTCATGCATAGAGGATGCTGTCATTATCATTTGGATTCACTTTGAGATAAGTGTATAGCATTCTTCATCCAGTCAGATGTCGTTGAGATTCAGTCTACGGCGCAAATAACCATTTCAGTTATTTCTTAGCGTCTAGTGAGCGAGTAGAGGCACGCGAAAGTCGCGACCGTTTGTTTGACTTACGCCTTGCGCGTAGAGTGTTTAGAACGCAGTCTCGATTCACACACTTTGCGAAAACTGCTCTACTCTTAAGCTTCTTCTCAAACACCTTTGCAAAAATGTATAACAAAGCTTCTGACGTTAGGTCAATCAGGTGGTAATGGCTGCAGACTATTTCACCGTTAATGCCAAGCACGGCGTCGTGATTTGCAAAACGTGTCACTACTGCGTGTGGCCAGACAACATTCGAACCCACCTCAGGCAAAAGCAAAGTAAGATATTTAAGGGCGTGAGAGCATCCATCTCCGACGAACTCCAAGCTTGGCCTGGTTTACCCTGTTCTCAAGAAGATTCTGGAGTCCCACAGTCTGTCGAATTGCCGATAGATGGTCTTTACTTATTCCAAGACGGGAAGCAATGCCGGCTGGAACCGCAGAAGTGCGCTTTTGTCTACCGTTCAATAGACAGCCTTAGGAGACACTGGCGAGCGGCGCATGAGTGGAGCGCGACTGGGAAAAGAGGCGGGTCGAGGACAGCTTTCTCGCTCCAGGTCTCTGTATAGAAGCAGGCGGACGCATGGAGATCGGTCCGCTGCCAGCGCTTTTTCCACATAGGACACTACACAAGCTACTTTATGATACATCCCGACAGCCAACTTCAGCATAGCGACACTCGACATCAAAAGCCAGAGTCGGGCTCGATGGCTGCTTGTGTGTTACGGAACCTTGCCGCACTAGAGCGAGATCAGGAGAAGCAAGGTAACGTGGCGTATGAAGAGACCAGCAGGAAGGGAGACCTCTCTCTGGCTACAGATGACTCGACTGCTCTCGTATCTTCACGGCCGCTGCTTTCTCGATGTCGCTACACTTGTCAGACAACCAGATGCGTCCACCGAGCCTATACTGATGTCTGTATGCAATAGTCTCGAACGTGTCGTCGAGGATGCGTACGTTTCAGTCTGCAACGACAGCATCAACATCTTTGACCAAGTCCGGATCAACAGCTTTCTGTAACGCCCAAGCGCTGCTGATCGCCCGCTGATGGTTAAGCTGCAAAAATCAACCTGGCGGCACTACATAAGGATCTGGAATGCTCTCCTCGGCTTCGTTTTTCGGACCGCGCTTCCAGGGAGTAGAACAGACCGATTGCGCCACCAACTCATGAATGTACAAAATGTTCATCTCCAAAAGACACTAGCGCGCGGGGAAGAAATAGTCCAGTTATCTGCATCCGGTGAAACGTTCGGGGAGGAAGCTACCTCTGCAATGGAACGAGCGAGCGACGCACTGGATAATGCCTGTCTCGATCTCTGTATATCACTACTGGACCATGATCTCAAGGGGGATCTATACGAGAGTGCTATCATTGGATTTCTGGCTGCACTTGGAATCGATCCTATGAAAGGAATTCTCAAAGAGGCATACCATTTTACACCTAGCATCTCCGGCTTTATCAAAATTGCGCAAATGCTGGTCATACAAAAATCTGTGATTGGCGGAAGAGAAAGCGAAAGGTTACAGCCTGCTGATCTTCTCGACGAAATGCGAGCGCGATTCTCGATCAACGGGGTGCGATCTCCGTTCAGCTAGGCCAGTCAGCTACGGATATATGGGAAGAAGGTTCGCGACTCAACTACTTACTTAGGGTACATCTCATGGGCAGACAACGGCCTTTCAATTTATTATAAGGGTATACGCCAGCTAAGCATGAGTGCGCTTCGTGGCTTCGTTCGAGACCAAGTCAAGCTGGCGCAGATTCAACTCGAAGCGCTGTTCCTTCTTCACCTCACCCCCAAGAGCAGCGGGAAGACTTAGGCATTCGATTCTGGATGCATCGCGTTATAGACGACCTCACAGAGAACCAGAAAGGGTGGAGCTTCATTCGCCACTCAAAAAACCTTTAAGGTACGTTGCTAGATAGAGGGACGTGGCTTCTCAAGAGGATACTCGACACTCTATGGCTATAGGAAGAGTTCATCTATCCAGAGAGTACTCCAAAAGAGCCGAGATGGAACCAAAAGGTGTGCCAAGACTACTTGCAACAAGTGGATGCATTTCTCGAGCGCCTGCTCCTACTCGTGTACTTAACTTCAGGCTAACCAGCTCGCGGCACTGAAATTCTCAGCCTACGACACGTCAACACTATGAATGGCCATCATCGGAATGTGTTCATCGAGGACGGTATGGTAAGCATAGTGACAACCTACCATAAGGGTTATAGTACCACTGGAAACACCAAGATCATCCATCGCTATCTCCTAAGGGAGGTTGGTGAACTGCTTGTGTACTATATTTGGCTCATCGAACCGTTCTGTAGGAAGCTAGGGATGTGTTACGAACCGTCATAAGACAGGCCAGGAAGAACGCGGGGGAACGGCGAAGCAGTTGTCCTACTCACAAGGCTGAACGCCCCGGGGCTTCGAGCACTGATCGCGGTTCCCTCAAGACGTGATGAGTCACGTGACAACCTCTGCTCGAGCGACTCGAAATGATCAGACTCCGAGCAGGTTGAGCAGCTCGATCACTGTAGCCACAGTACGAATCTCCTTAGTATATAGGAACACAGGATGTCTTCGATATCGTGTGTTCAACTCATTGTTGATAGTGACTGCAAGGTTTCAATCGACACCGAATTATTGTCTCTATACTGCTTCACACTTTTGCACCACGTGCCCTCTCCACCGAGCCCAAACCAGACTTCTTAGTCACCTGCCTTCGTACACGTGACGGTAGTCACTTAGATCAAGGATCTAACACACCAATTATGCATGCCGTGCAATACATTGGCGTCGACTTGACGCAACACGTGGCTTCGGGTACGACTCTGCAATGCTCGGATTCGTTGTACTTTTTACACTCGACTTTGTCATATTATACTATCTGAGGTCTTTTCGCCTGCGTCTGGCAGCAACCGTTTGCATGTCGTCTCACCCGATCTGGGCGCTATAAACGCTTACTCAGCAACAAACACCCCACGGTAGCGAACATTACCGTCATGGAGCTTGTCCATGGCTCTGTTGATCGCCTCTTCGGTCATTGGAAATTTTTCGATGATTGGCTCAATCTTGTGCTGCGCCGCAAACTCCAGCATGCGATTGTGAATATATCTCGATGCGACAACTGAGCCTTGGACACCGATCCCGTTGAGGAGAAGTGGCACTAATAGATAGGTCAGTACAGACTCTATGCGTGGCAACAATTATGGAGGACTTGCTGTATGGAAAGGAGAAGTTCCCCCCATCAAGAAACGATATAGGATGAACAACAGCTCCTGGTGCAAGCGCTGGAACTATCTTCTCCCATTCGGGCTGCTCTGAAGTCGTAACGAGCAGGCGGTCAAGTAATCTTGATGGCTGAAGTTCTTTGACGTTCTTCATTGCGATGAACTCTTTGGCACCAAGTCCTAAAGCCTCGTCCTTTTTGCGCTCGGATCCAGAGAGTACGACAACGTAGCAGCCCATCTTCGCCGCGAACTGAATAGCAAGATGACCGAGACCGCCAACACCCATAATTCCAACGGTCTCGGTCGGCTCGACATGATAAGCATGCAGTGCATTGAAGACAGTAGCACCCCCGCACATTAAAGGTGCAGCAGCTTCGTCGCTAAGGCCGTCCGGAACTTTGAAAAGGAAGGCCTCTCTCCAAACGGCGTGACTAGCGCATGAGCCCTGGTCGAAATCTGCGAGGCCATACATAGCGCGGTCAGGACAGTAGGTTTCGTTACCACGGAGGCATTGTTGGCAGTATCCACATGAATCGTGCTGATAGCCCCAGCCCACGCGGTCGCCCTTCTGGAAATGTGTGACATCAGGTCCGGTAGTCTCGACTATACCAACGCCTTCGTGACCCATAACCTGGTCGTTTTCACGATAGTGCAGGTCAGTACCACAGAGACCAGAAGCAGTGATCAGAACGAGAACTTGGTCGCCTCGAAGCTCAGGCTTAGTTGTCTTCGACTTGTAAACCTTTCCACCTTTTTGACCCTTAAATACTGTAAAGGAAGGCATCATAGTTGTTTGCTGTGGTTTGATTCAAACTTAGTTGTGTATGTTCGTCAGACGTGAACAGGAGAGGAAGTAGGGGAATAGAAATTCGGGGATGTAGTGAAGAATAAGGGGAAAGAGGATACAAGTATCACGAAGTGCCTCTCCTCTATAGTCCAGCCAACCCACACTATGACGTTCAACCAGGAACTTTTTGGAAGAGGTGACGTGCGTTGCTGTCAGAGTGAGCTAAGCAAGCTATCACTCTCGTCCTACCGGGACTTGAACACGAAGAGTGGATGCTCGCAAATCTTCTTCACGTAAGATTGGCGACAATCTCCCCGCTTCTCCGGAGCTGTTCTCCATGATTACCATCATCCGTGGGGTACCGGGGGATCGAGCTTTTCCAGATTCGGCGTAGAGCCCTTAACACTCCATCTATGACATCAAATCTTACGATAAGGAAGAAAGCCTGTGAGCCATTCCGAAGTCTCTCCGGAATTCCACACACATCTGCCTCGCGGCTTAAACTACTAAGGGCTACTGCTAGCTTCTCCGCTACACTTGTCATATACATATGCGATGCAGCTTGCGCCTGAGACAAACTACACGATCCGCCGCAATCCTGTGATGATCTGTGCGAATTAGAGCACGCAAACCGGGCGCCGAGAGATGTGGAAAAGATTCGAAGGATGATACAGGATTCGGGATATTAGGAACGTGAGGCGCGATATTTTCTATGACCATGATGCGCACCGCTCGCTCTCATCGCAATTTTTGGGATATTCCAGGGCATGATAAGCGGCGTTTGAGCGCAGTGCATACCTTACGTTAGGTGTCTGCGTCATTGACTTCGCCGTAAGCGGAATTTGCGGCCGACTCGCGTTTGCTTCCGCGATAGGGCATGCGACTAGCGGCGGGGCCTGTGACGCAGTGCACATCTCGCGCGAACGACCTAACCAATATGAGGGATGGAATCCAGCTTGAATTCCGGCTTGGCAGTCGCTCAATTCGGTAATTTGTGGGGGTGCACGGCCAATTCATAGTTGGATTCCAAGGGTAGGATTCTAATCGCGTGTCTATTATAGCTAGGATCTAGAACTCTATAATATTACTAGTAATACTTAAGAAAGTGAGTAAGCTAGGCTTTAGCTTTACTTACGCTTCTCCTTTATAAGAAATATATTATAGCTCTTTAAGCTACGTTTTTATTATCTAGTAACCTACTACTATATTAACTTTTATACTTTATTTTCTACTCTAAAGTCGCTAATAACTAAGCTTATAGCTTATTATTAATACTACTTTCTTTTAAATTTTCCTAAGACTAGCTAGCTAAATTACTTTAAAGCTAAAAAGTATCTTATTATAAGCTTCTTATATTAGCGCTATAATAGCTATAGTTTTTATAGCTAAAGCTTCTATACTAATATACTTTATAATTTTTCTCTATATTAGTAGCGACGCTAACTAGCTTTCTCTACTACTACTAATCTTTATAAATAACTAACTATATACGCTTTTAATATTAGAGATTAGTATTTATAGTAATTATTCCTTATCTAGTTTATAAAGTAGTAATTAGCTAGCGAAATATCGACTTAATAGGCGCTAGGATATTAACCTATTAAGTCTTTATAATATTTCCTATATATAATCTAATTATTCTCTTAGGTCTCTAACTTAGGTAATATAGCTTTAGGATCCTAGAAGCTAGAATAGTAGGAGTAATAGCTAGATATCTTTAAATGTAGTATAGATTTTATATTACTACTATTATCGGTCTAGTACATAATTAAATATAGTCTAAGCGCTACGTAGTATATTCTACCGTTATGATATACTACTTAAAGAAGCGACTAATTAACGATAGCCTATAAAAATGGCGCGCGAATAAGCGCCGCGACATTATAAGCTCTCGAGTAAAGGGGTAAGCTATATCCTAGTTAAAGGAATTAATGAGACGATTCCGATTACATACCGCGACAGACTATACGTTAGTATAATTACCTAGAGTCGACTAAGCGGGTATCCCCCTGTATACTAATAGCCTATCTATTCGTTTAAGTACTTAATACTTTCCTAAGCCTAGTCTAGGCTAAGACCCGGAAAAGAGGAACATCTATATTAATAAGTAATAATTAGCCGCTAATAATAGAGCTAATCCTACGATAACCGTAATCGTAGTTCGCTATATATATACTAACTAATCTTTAACCTATATTTACGTTACCTTTATTAAAGTCTCGATTACCTAGATAAGTTATTTAGTATATACATACATAAAAAAACCCCCCTAAGCTATGTAGTAGCCTCTAAGAAAGCTATAAAGTCGAAGAGGCTTTCCCGGCTACTATACTCTTAGTTCCGCTTCTTAACCTTATACGTTACGATTAAACCTATACTAGCTAAGCTTTATACGTTCTTAAAACCTTCTTACGAACGTATACCCCTAGTAGCTACTAACGGCAACGACGTTAGTAGTAAGGAGTAGGGATTATTAGTATCTAGTATTAATTATAAGACCGATAACGCTTACTCTCTAATCTTTTAATAGAGTTACAATAGCTTTATAACT